>JAUMHR010000076.1:12804182-12825394 GCA_032361145.1 Enteromius fasciolatus
TCCCTCCCACCCATTGCGGTCACTCAGGACAGGGTATCTCGCGAGAATGTTGTTCTCATTTTGATGTGATCAACCCGGGTTCAAATCTGCCTTTTGGCAAACTTTTTTTTCTCTTTTTTTAAAGTTTCAAATCAGAAAAGTGTTTATTTTCAATGAAAATGAAGGAAATAATTAAAAAGTTGAACATGCAGTAAAGTCTTGGGTTGGGTTAGGGTGGATGTAGAGAGGGCTTTATTGTCCCAATAAGGTGGCATCCGTTTAATCGTTTAAAAAATAAATGTAAAATTTACACTCAATAAGTTGTTATTGCATACTGTTTAATAATGTACTACAATACTGAGATGCAGATAATTGCCACTATTTGCTATGTGTATTTTTTACATAGTGTAAATAGGATGTATAGCAATTTCTACTTAGTGTAAATAGCTTATCACTAAGAAATTGTGCTATTTTTTTATATAGTCTCTAATATATAATGCAAATAGTTGCAGTCTGTTATATATATATGTATGTGTATACACACACACACACACACACAAACTCCTCTTTTGTGTTCCAAAAAAAGGAAGTCATACATGTTTTGTGTGAAATTTCCTTTTAAGACCGTGTTTGTTCATTCCCCTTAGTTTCCGAGATGTGTGCATGATGAATTGCTAGAAACCTTAACAGTTTAATTGCTTTGCTTTTGATGAGATTCAAAGAAAATGTATAGTGCATGACTTTCCTATCATCTGTATAAAACCCATAGAAGAGGAAGTTTGTTTTTTTGTTGCACTAACATTATAATAATCATATGTATTGGTAAAACAATCCTCATGACAGTGTGCATTTATTCCCACAAAGCGCTTTTTCACCACAGCACATGATAACCAGTCAGTTCAGCATGACTGTTGAGCAAGCAGGCCTCGAATAACCGTACAATAATGACAGTGATAATATTAAAACTGCTTTTCTTGGTTTCCTTTACACAATCTAACCGAACTACATGTCGTCGAATGTTAGCATGGTGCTTCGCTCACTGCTCTCCTCTCGATTATGTCAGAGTCATATTTACTGCAGCCTACTCATCTTCTCTTTCCTCACAAGGAGGGGAACTTCCTCAAAAACATGTCAACATCACACGGGAAAAACAACAGCCAAAACAGAGCAGAAAATGAAATGAAAAATCCCAAGCACTTTTGGCGATGAGAGTGAACAATGTAATCACGCATGTTTAGGGTCCGAGAGAGCAGATAATCTGTGTTTAGGAGGATGTGCGCTTGCCTTAAGCCGAGCAAAGACAGTAAACAAAGTGGTTAAACGGTGTGTTGACGCACCATCCGTTGGCTGTGAAACCACTGGCCGGCGGTGTTTGCAGTGGGTGGGGTTGTTGCCAGGGAGGCAGCAGGGTTTGTAATAGTTGTAAAGCAGAGAACAATACACAAACAGATATTAATCCATCTCCCTTGAGAAATACGGTCTGTTTACTATTGGCAAGCAGATGAGAAAAACATAAGAGGATGACATGTTTTACGTTTGGTAGTTTCATTTTTGTTACCGAGCACCTACAGCTATTTTTTTAATTGAAGGGTCTTCCTGTGACTCTGGGGGCTTTTTGGGTATCATGCATTAAATGTGATCTGGGACGCGTGACTAGATCATAAGCGCATACCATGATGAACAAAATTTCATTTCAGGCTTCACTTTCAGAAGGAATTTCCTTCGCTTTGAGTCGAATGTTCTTCGGTGTTTATGTTATGCCACTTCTGTTATTTGATTTTTTCTGAATTGTCAAGCTGGAGGAAAGTTTCTTGGAAGTTGAGACATCTGTGATTCAGAGCCGTTTTTGGCCTTTAACTCAGTCTGGGATTAGAGGTTGTTACCCTCGTGAAATCTGGAAGGAGGTTTCGTCAAGTTCAGTTTATTATTTTGTTCATTTGTCAGCACAACGGTGTAAACATTTCATTCACACTGACAAAGAAAAGTGTATACTGCATATACTAATGCAAACCTGAAATACGACTTTCTGTCCTCTACAAATCCTTAAAGTTATGCCAGCGAAATGAAACCCAATGTGTATGTGCTCGTGTGCAGTCTAGCATGTCATATAGCAAGATGAATCATCTGCTTTCTTAAGAAGCCATATTATGCATTAAAAAAGGGTAGAGAAGCATATTACTTAATGTACAGTAAGTAACCATAACATAAAAAAGCAAAACAAACACCATTTACATATATACTGTATATTAATTAATTATACACATTTACAAATATTAATTACAAGTAATGTTTTATAAAGATTTTTTGTTTAGATTTGAGCATATTTATTTGTTTACATAAACAGGAAATGATAAAAATATGTGGCTGCACTTCTAAACTGACTCACTAGCTTTAACAAATCGATTTGATTTAGTTTTGATAAACAAGTAAAAATCAAATATTATTTGAGAATGTTATTAGCAGATTGCAGTAGGAAAAGTGTGGAATAACATTTAAAGGTCTTTTTATATTAAAAAAATGCATTCGAAACCCAAGAAATGTGTTGTGCAGTAACCCTCCCAGTGAGTCAGGGGGGAAAAACGAGCCTTTCCTTGCCTGGAAATTATTGTGAATTTTCACCTGTTGGAGACAGACTGTTCTCAGAGATTTGAGAGGACCAGTGAACGCTGAATGACCTTGATTTGTTCAGATTTGAATAAAGTTGACTCACGGTTTATACAAGCAGACATAGTTAGAATTAACAGGAAAAAAACAGTTTAACTCAACACATAGAGAATCCAGCAAGCTTTTAGCCTCTCGACGGAGGTCCATGTCTATCCTTGATTTCTCTTGAACTGAATAAGGCCATGTGTCATGGTTTAAATGAGCGACTGGCAGTTAAAGAGCCGTTGCACAACTTAAGGAATCGTTTTGTCACTTTGTAAATGCTGCATTCTTAAACTCCTCCATTAGCGTATCGCATGTTGTCACGAAAGTCACACATGCTGCTTTCAGTTACCATATTGTGTGTGAATCAGCAACATGTGAGATCTCAAATAACTGGCCGTTAAAGCAGTGCGCTGTGTGTTAAAGTGTATTATATGCACAGGTTGCGTAGCTCGTCACACTGGTTCTCTCTTTTGACTGTCTCCGTGCTTTTCCCTGTGTCTCTTTCTCTCTATCATTATGACCCCCCTTAACCACCGCCACCACCCGACCTCACGCTGCCCCAGTGTGGGGTCAACCCTCCCCTGTAACAGTGCAAATAGAGCGACGCCCTGGATGATCAGCTCTGCTCACGCCGCGCCGGGCTGAGCCTCAGCCCAGACTGTCTGCAAATTAGAGAAATTAGCCCAGTGAAAAGAGAGGCACACTTACGACATGCGGCCCACATGCGTCTCCAAAATAGCCACGAGAGCCATATGGCAGCCAATTTACTGGCCGTTTCACTCCGTGGGTGAAGGCGAGTAAGTTGGGCATGTAGTTGATGTTAATAGAGATGGTGTTTGTTATTGTTTTCAATGTGAAATGTCAAGTTTTTATGCATGATATACAGCTTCAGTTATCTCATTAGTCGTAAAAGAGCACTTCAATTGAGCATGATGACAGATTTAAGCAATCAGACTTTTTATGGGCAGACGTTTAGTAACAATCCAAGTTCCATATTAGGTGGTGTAACATGAGGAAGAGAATTTCCACAAACGTTCCAAACAGTTCTTTCACTTTGTTATTAAGCGTTAATTCAAAACAAGTGAATACTGGCATTTCCACCCACCCTGAAAGTTCTGCTGAATGCCACTCCGTACCACATTTGGCAATGCTTCAATCAAACAAAATCAAAAAACTTTTTTGAATATAGCATGCACCATTAAAGTGCCACTAAATACATAACTTCTTTTATTTTAATTAATATTATCACAATAAGAGTTCGAGAGGTGATCTTTTAAAGCATGCTTGGAGTAGAGCCTTTATTGCACACATTTATGAAATTAGTAACAAATCTGAAAAATATTTTTATGATTATTTTAGATGCATGCTGTGCAAAATAATACGTTTGTTAGTATTTTTGTGTTTACCAGTATCCATATATAAACATTAATACATCAAGACATTGAAGAAAAATGACCTACGATATTAAGTGTTTATTTAAAATGTATTGTGTTGTTTATGCATAATGTCAAATGTAAAGAAAACTTGATTTAAAGGTTTATTTTTATGATCCCATTGACAGGTATTTTTTCTTTGTTTTAAGCAAAAACACAAACTTTATTTTGTTCATTTTTTTTAGAGAACAAGGCTTCACAACAATACTTCATAATAAAATCATTATTGAAATTGTTGTATTTAAATTATATTCACATTCTTAATATTGTGTAAGAATTTTTTTTCATGCAGTTTAATTTTCCCTTTCTTTCAGAGCTTACTGAGCTTTTTCGTGCAAGGATTGATGGTATTCCATGGATCGAAGTTTCCAGGTCAGAACCATGTCCTGGCCTGAGGTCTCTGTGTCACATGGTGGCATCCTGACAAAGTGACGAAACCCTTCAGACAGGTGTCTGAGAAGCTCTTCAGTTTGACCTGCTTTGTTTCCTGTCTCTGTCTCTTCCACTACTGGCCACAGCAGAGTATCACACACCAGGCCAGGTCTAGATCTAGGTCACAGAGGTGCTTGTAGCGCGTGTGTGTGTGTGTGTTTCGAGGGAGGGGGGTCTAATTGGGCTGGGACCAGATTGCTCATTAAGAGCCCATCCAAGCAAAAGTCCACTGGTGTGTTTTCAGTGATCCAACCATCTGTTTTACTAAGTTGCACAACTCCATTCAGGCTGTCCAAGAACATCCTTTGTCTGCTGGAGGTGTTGATGTGTACGTTTGGGCTTGCTGTGTCCGAAACGCTTCCAGTGTCCCAATTGGATCACCTTCGACTAATCCTGGCGGTCACATGATTAAAGCCAGATGCTGATTGGTTAGTCTTCGCAACTCAAAAGTCTGGCACAGTTCAGCGTGGACAGTTTGAGTAACAGTAGCCAACGGGCAAGAGAGTTTGAGATATCAGAGGGGAATTGATGTTGGAAGGTTTTTTGGACTTTATGGAAACTGGAGAGCATTCAAACAAGATGACAGAGTGACTGGGCAACGGGAACGCAGCGATGACCTAACCAAAGATATTAAGGATGAAACAGCTGAATGAATGTGAAGTGAGTTTGGAATATGTTTTTATTGTTATTTGTTTGTTTTTATGCATAGAAACCAGACTGTGACCTTCGGGTCTTGTTTGCTTGCTTATTCTGCGTCACTGTTGTTGATTGAGTTGTAATGGGATGAAGTTACAAGCTTTTGTGAATGGCTGTAGTTCATTAACCTCACTGGCATGGCACTTTTTGATTTTTTTCTGCATTGGCCCCAATGCTGTTTTACAAACACATCTGATTTAATCAAAGTGAGATCACAGATTTATATGATATTATTACCAGAATAAAAAACACTTTCTGCTTCTTGCCTACAGACACAATTACAGCGCTACATGTAATATGTCAGTGACTAGTTGTGACTCCGCTCATAAAAAGAAATCAGTGTATTTCTCATAAAGGTCTGGTTTATCATACTACTACATCTGTCATCTCTAAATTAATCTCAGTCGTTAATGAGTCATCTAATTGTTTTATGTAATTTTATGCCATTGTTGATGTTCACTGCTTCCGAAGAAATGTGTTATCTGCATAGGTCTATGTGTCATTTATGTTATTCATTATGGGAATATCTATTGTATTACAACACTCACATATATTGTATTATGCACGGCGTGTATTGCGAAACTTTGGACACCTGGATGTGTATAAATACATATTTTGTTTTTTCGTTAGATCTTTAACTGACAATTAAAGCAAAAGGAGGACATCTCCGACAGAGAACCAAAGCAACACAAACCAAAGGAGAATATACCAAACTTCTTATACAAGAAAATCTACGAGCGAAACACCACAGAGGCAGCAAGTGAGAAAGGAAAGAGAGAAAATGAAGTTGGAGGCATCTCTAGAGGACATGAGTGAGTGGAGGGAGGTGGACTTTGCCCTGAACTGCACCTACATCGTCCACGACCAGGCGTCCGAGCCCAGCTTCAGCCTGCCGAAGGCCATGACCTCCATTCCACGAAACCTTGCCTTTCAGTACAGCGCCGACAACCAGGTACAGTCTGCAGCTTAGGCTGCGTACACAACATTCCCAATTCCCTTATTTCAACATACTGTTGCTTACTCATCATTTAACAGACACTTGTTGCCTAAAGACGTTTGTGCAACACAGCTTTCACTTCATATAGTTTCCTGGAGCAGATACAAAAATCTGCTATGTAGGTGCTACTGGATTTTTATTGTCATTTCTATGAAAACCACTGTTTTGTTGCAAGCATGTGAGGGTGTTCACCTAGATGCTGAACCATTAAGCCACCACCGTTAAGATAAAGTTAAAAATAAAGTTCAATGAAATGGCATTGTTTCATTCAGAGTATGAGATCCTGATTTCATTTGGCGTGATATGGGGGCGCTGCGAGGTGTGGTTCAGTAGGTTAGTGTGACGATTGACACAGCCATTGGTGTGTCAAGGATCAGGCAGGTAAAGGACCTATGAGATAACAGCCTAATCATATTAACTCTTTCTCTAACACACACACACTCAGTGAGCTTGCACATGATGGACAGATTGCAGATTAATAATTTGTTGTTGTTAGTGTGTAAGGTTATATTACATGGCTTTCTGTAACATTTGATTCTGATTGGTCAGTGAAGGGTTTACATCCTGGCATCCAGTTTTCGTATAACATTATTTACTGTAAATATTCCTCACAGCTCAAATCAATATATGTTTTCTATATAAAAAATATCATATTGTCATTAACAAAATAAACTCCTGTTACCTGAACATATTGTTGGGTTTATTTACCTTTAACTGTGGCGTATTTAGCAAACTTCCTACGTTTTATATTTCAATGAGATAACAGCAGTACTGTCAATGAAACTGAACAAGTGTCAAAAATCCTCTATTTGTGTTTTTGATCAGCTCTCTTATCTCTATCTCTTTCTTGTTTAAACACATTCGACTGTGTCATTCTTCACCTCTTTGCTGTGGTTTCTTTTGCATCTTCTTCATGCACTCTGTCGCTGTTCTGTTTGGCATGATCCAATTTCCCCTTCGCAGGTGAAAGTCAGTTCCTCTTTCTATTGCTCCTGTTCATTTTAAGTTCACACCAAAGGTGTGAAATTGTGGTCATCGCTTAGAGAGGATGCATATGCACAAACACATATACACTGGCCTATCTGAAAAAAATGTGCTAAGACAGAAAAATGTATTTCAGCTTGTGTTAAGACCTCAAGGTTAGCCAAAGTTCTTTTATTTATTCACCCACATGTGCTTTTACGCCCGATTTTCAGATTTTGTATAATATGTATAACCATTTTCTATCACATTATTCTAAGGTCCAATTCTCACTATTAATAAACCATTAATTATGACTTTTCCCTGAACAAATCTCTAATTTTCTTATATAATAATAAGATAGATGTTAAGTTTAGGTATTGGTATTGTTAATACTGTATGTGATTTAATAGCATGCATTACCCAATTTTGTTTTTATTCTCATTGACTGCATAATGAACTATTTGGTCTGTTAAATTGTTTCTTTCTCTTCCCCTTTTCTTTCACACATTCTTTTATGTATTTGGTTCATATTCTCACTGTCACCTTTTCCCACGCTGGCTCTTCTTTTTAAGTATGGAGGCAAAAACAACCGTACAACAGCATATTTACTGTGGTGATAGACTAAGGCACAAATAAAATCGATGCCAGACACATTAAAAAAAAAATCTGTTTACTAACTCTGTACTCATGAAATTTGCAAATACTTCGAGAGCCATTACACACTTCCCATTTCTGTGCGAGCTATTCCTCTTCTCTCTGCTGATTCTGTAAAAAGCATTGCTCTTACGTTGTCAATGGCGTTAGCTATGGACAGGAAAACCCACATTCAGTGTGTCAGTTCCCGGAGAGAGCCTCTCTAGCCAACAACACATTTTATTGGAAGGAAGAGACGTAGACTTTAGGGATGTCAGAAAGCTAGTCTCACGGTGACTAGGCTGCTCGTCATACGCTGTAGGGTTTCTGTGAAGCATACGCACGCATTCTAAAGTTTCTGTGTTTGTGAAAGTCTGCGTATCACTGCTTTAATGTCTTACGAATGCAGATTTTGTGGGGGAGAACAGAAAGTGACTGCTATCTCTCGATTGTCATCTAAATTTAACAGCTAGCAGCACTGTTAGCACATGCTAATACAGTAAGCGTTAAACGCTGCTACTTTGCTTTTCTCTTTAATTTCCAACTACAAACTAACAAGACAGAACTTTATAGAAGGTGTTGGCAGGCAACGGTACAAATTTAAATGATGCTTCCCGACCCTTACCTTGAGAAGTGTGCCTAACTGAGGGGGGTAGGGGCACGTGGCAGATGGGGTGATCTGTGACAGGGTCGGGAAGGACACAAATGCGCAAACACACACACTCACAGAATCTCAGCCAAAGGAAGTAGGTTAAGCTTGACTGATTAACTTTCATTTGGACCCAAGATCCTCGGACAGCTTGAGGGGAGGAGGGGGGTCTTGTTTAGATGGAGAGTTGAGTGCTCCAGCATGTGCGTTGGGGCAGCGTGGTGCCGTTGGTCTTGTCAAAGGGTGACATCCCCCCCCACACACACCCCCTCCTCTAACTCCCTAAACCTATTCTGAGCAGTTAATCACTAAAGTCCTACCAATTAGTCACGCAACGCTAACGATGCACAATTCTACTGTCACCACAGCTCTCGTCTTCAGCCAATGACTGTGCCTCCTGACCCATCCTTCCTCTTGGTACTTCTTGGAATCCCTTATTCCTTTCTTTTGCCTTAAATCTAGTTTCAAATATCACAACGTCGCTTTTTCTGGAGTTTCTATCTAAACTTGTAGCATGTTCGTAATAGTTCAGTAAAAGAGTGACTTGATGGTATAAATGAGGCCACTGACCCCCCACGCCACAGTATGACCTATTTACAGGCCTAGTTTCTGGTTTCTACAAAGCATTGAGAGTGGGCCACCTGCTCCAGTTTGTCTTCTGTTTTCCCTCTGCTTTCCTTTTTTTGTCTTTTTTTTGGCCCACAGACATGATTGTTTGTCAACACAACTTTTGCCAGCAGGGTCAATGGGGTTAGGCGTTATTGAGGACAACTGCATATTTCTAGGTCAGGGTCCAAGTAGAGCAGGGAAAGTATAAATCTATGTACTTAACTCGTTAACCTGGGAGGTTAGTGTGCTTCCTTAGGTCACCTATGACGCTCGCCAACCAAGCACGCCTCGCTAAACTCATGCAATGCACTTTCCTGTTCAAAATAGAAATATCATTTATTTAAATTCCTCCTCTGACTAAGTTGGTTCACAAGTGTCCTCCTTTATTCTTGCAGGTGACTGGCGTTTTCAGCAAAGAGTACATACCTCAAGGTACCCGATTCGGACCTCTTCATGGAGTCATTTACACCAAAGAAAACGTGCCCCTTCAGACCAACAGGAAATATTTTTGGAGGGTAAGAGACTTCATTGTTGATCTAATCTTTCAGGGACTCCGATTCTACTGAGCGAAAAGCTACCAAACCAGTCATGACTGACTTTCCACAGAATTTTAGCAGAAAGGAGCCGGAAGTGTATTCATTCACGCTTGAATACACCTGAATATGCATTGGTTTCTTCAACACGATTGCCTTTCTTTTAAATGCTCAAATGCACTCAGTGTAGTTATTTCTATTAGGTTTGCTGAACACTCAGAAGCGTGCTTGGAAAACACAGAGGAAGCTCTGAGAGATCTTATCCTGTTTGTTGTGGATTGATGCTTTGTTCTCATACAATGGTTTACTCAGCAGAAGTTACAAAGTATATCTATTTCGAAACCTTTCATCAAAAATGCAAAGGAATAGCGCAAGTCTCTGGTTTGTGGCCAGGTTTTAGAGAAGTTGGGATTCCTGCACAGACAAAGTGGCAGACGCACACACTCAATCACTTTTTTTTTTTTAGTTCTTAAAGTTTTGTTTTTGTATCAGCATGTAAGTGAACTTCAGTCTCTTTATCTCTCTGCCAAGGGCACTAGACATATCTGTCTATGTGTGTGTGTGTGTGTGTAAATGTTTGAATGCGCGCGTGGGAAAGCTTACATGCACACACACACTAGTGTCTTTAAGTGTGTGTCACTGTGGGTTTTCCTAGTCAGAGCTGTCCTTTCCTTTCTCCATTTCCTGTAAATCCATACTGACTTCCTGTAGGCATAAAGCTAAGAAATGACGCAGCATGTCATGTGACTAAAAGCAGGTGGACGGATGTAAAAATTAAGGCTGTTCGTGTGGGTGAAAGTGTGTTTGTGTTTATGAGTCTTCAAGGGTGTAACTGGTAAAAGGAGTGTCAGAGATAGGGGAGTTAACATGCCCTGGCACGTCTCAGCAGTGAATTCCCCTGCATACAAATGAGAATGAAAGTAGGAGGGGAAAGGGGCGGGGAAGTGCGTGCGACTGGCAGCATGTGCAGATCGTTTTGACGGCCAGCGCTTTATAAAGAGCTTGACATCATTGACACACAAAGTTAGTCACACATCTTCTGCGGGACAAGCCACACACACACACTTTCACAGGTTAGAAGACACAGAGGAGTTGATATAAACAGCTGTTTGAAGAGCGTTCTGTTCATGGCAGAGGTGAAGAATCATTTGTTTTGTTTTTTTTACATCTTTACAGATTTTTAATTAAATTACATTTTAGCTGAATTTATTTATTTTTTATGTTTAATTGTTAATCTATTTGACTAGCAGGAAGCATTAACATGGTTTCCTTTCTCTCCATCCAGATCTACAGTGGTGGCCACCTACACCACTTCATTGATGGCTACGATGTCCATCGCAGCAACTGGATGCGGTACGTCAACCCAGCGCGATCACTGGCCGAACAGAACCTGGTGGCCTGTCAAAACGGCCAAGATATCTTCTTCTACACCATCCGGCCCGTGGAGCCCAAGCAGGAGCTGTTGGTGTGGTACAGCCCGGAGTTCTCCCAGAGACTGTGCGGCCAGCAGGAGCAACCAGACAGCATAAAGCCAAGTGAGTCATGGGCTCCGGAATTATCCCACATTATTTGGCACTGGGGAGGGAAAAAGTGGATAAAATGTTAGTTTAATGTAGATGTGGTAGTGATTTTATTTTGTTTCTTTTTTCCCTTTCCCTTTCGGTTCCATTTGATATCTTTATTGCTTTCTCTCTGGCTTTCTTGAAACTATGGAATTATTAGTCACTTCAGCTATCTTAGTATTTTGCCCCTCCTGCGCACTCTCACCCAAGTCAGCGTTTATTCTGTCCCGGTCTCTATCTTTTTGTGAATCAGGTGACTTTTTAATATGTTTATTCTAAGAGATCAGTAAATAGTGGACGCTCTGTTCTTCTGTGTACATTCGTTTTGCTGATATACAGTGCATATAAGGGAGGATGTTGTTGTTGTTTTTGTTGCAGAGTCTTAGGTTTGACAATTCTGATATTATGCCACCAACATTCATCACACAGTTAAAGTGGTGCCAGGCTTTTATTTGTTGATGAATCTATAAAAAAAAAAATCTATATATTATTTTTTAATGTAACACTACACACACACACACACACTTTGATTCTTTAAATGTAATTTGAAGCTATGAAAGTGACTAAATTAAACCGTGTACACTCTGTGAGCGTGTGAATGTTTATGACAAAATGATGGACCGACTGAATTTTCTGTCTAAAGAGATGCGATACTCCTGATATTACATTGATTCAATCTCACACTGGTACTGTGCTACTTCCTGTCTTATTCAGTCCTCATGATGTATGTATGTCTATGTGTTCATTTTGTGTGTGTGTGCTGTTGTTAAGGACCATTACCTGAGTCATGTTGACACGTACACTCCTCTTACCGATGCTTTCACTGAACAATTACACTACACCTGATTATTAAATATCCCTCTTTAGAAAGTCAGGCACTGCGAAGCACAATGGCCTCTTTTTTATTATTTTGTATTGTTGAGTCTGCTATAAGCAGTTCAACTTCCTGTGTGAGGCTTAAAGAAATCTGTATTTTTTTGGTTTGATTGTTTTAGAAAACGTAATATCACACCATTCGAATTTTTTATGGACTTTGCATAAATATTGATTTCCCTTTCCTTAGAATACAGGATATTTAGTCTAACTTAACATAGTCTGTTATGTTCATCTGTATTCCTCCATCTTTAAAAAATGTATTAATGAATGTTATGTAAGTTGCATGATGTTTTGTGCTGTTATGCTCTTCAGAGTTTCAAATATCCATTTTCACTTTCCTCGCAGTAGTTAGGAAATGCCTAGACGATGCCTGTAAATGTTGCACCAGATTGGTTTACATCAGGTTTGAGGAACCGAGTTTTGACCACAAGGGCTATAATGTGTTTGTGTAATCTTCCCACTGCTGTGTGACACAGTTGAGCCTTATGCCACTCTCCATGATTTAGCAGGTTTTGTCTGAGTCACTGCAAAGTTTACTGAAAGAAGCTAGCTGTTGTGGCTTTCTTTCTACAATCTCTAGAGCGAAAGGACAGTAATAATTTGACCTTATCTCGATTCCCTGTATAGCAGTAAGTAACAGTTAGTGCTGAAGCGGTATCGCAGGATTTTTCCCATGGTTGAGGACATCTGCTGTTATGGTGAGTCAGAGTAGTTTCTGAGTAAGAAGTATCGCTGTCAGACGAGGCTCCTTTCTTCCGATACATACATATATGCCCCTCCACCTCACAAACATACACACACCCACACTGTGGACACCCACACGGTTGTAATCTAGGTGCTGCGTGAAAACCGTACTATCTCTTTGTCAAATTGAAACTAGTGAGATATCTTCTGCCTGTCAGCTTTAAACTGAAAGAGCTGCCATTTACCATAAGTGAGCGTTTGAGAAGGAAGGTTATGAGTAGGTGTATGACATAGAGGCGTACACCTCTATGACTGCTCTGCCAAGACTTTGACCTGCTCAGTCAATTTCAGCGATATGTTGAACGCGACTTCACGCACAAGTTTCATATTTGGCTTTCACCTTTGCTGTCTGTCAGCATTTACTGTCCACCTTGCACTTTATAACCTTCTCTCTCTCTCTCCTTCTCCAGAGTATATACATGATACGGAGTATCAGATGCAGCCCCTACCTCAGTACACCTACTACCCTAAACAGCCCCCGAGCCCACACAAACTTCACAGTGAGTGCCAGGAAGACGATGTGGACGAAAAGATCGACGTAGAGGTTATTGAGAGGGACACGCCACCTGACACACCGGATGAACAGGTCGTAGATTTTAGCAAGAAGATCCAAGAAGTTGCCTCACCAGAGCCTGTCCATTCTCCACACCCCAACCAGAAAGAGATGAACATAAGCATTCACCCATATCCCACGCTGTCTCCACCCCAAGACCTTCCGCTCCACTTACATGGCCTCTATGGTCACCGAGAGGGTCTGATCTCATACCCTTCATTGCCCTCACATAGACCCCTGCAAGCTCCATATCCCTTATTACCACCATACAACCCTCATTATTCACGTCTGCTCTTGCCTCCGTACTCCCCTCCCTTCCCTTCCATGTTGCCCTCGAAAGGGGGTCTCCGGTACAATGGATTCCTGGGCAGTGATGGCTTGCCCTACCCTTCCATACCCCAACCAGGTCTGTTACAAGTCACACTGCCCTATCCCACCCCGCTTCATGGAGGTCTAAAGGAACGAATCCCAAATACTCCACCCCGAGGAGCCCCTGCAACACCCGAACTCTCCCCTCAGCCAAAGCAATCCCCTCAGCAAATGTTCCAGAAGCCTCTCTCTGAATGCGAAGAGGCCATTAACCTCAGCCTGGTCACACCCAAGAGCATATCACCTTCATCCTCCTCCTCTCCACTGGCACCTGGGTACAAGTCTCTCCCGTACCCCCTGAAGAAGCAAAACGGCAAGATCAAGTATGAATGCAACGTCTGTCTCAAGACCTTCGGTCAACTATCCAACCTCAAAGTAAGTAGACTATGTATTCAGTTTTGTTTTTTAAAAGATATGGAATTATCTTTAAGACTAAAGACTGTATGTTCATTTTAAAGGTGCACTTGAGGGTTCACAGTGGAGAGAGGCCATTCCAGTGCAACTTGTGCAAAAAGAGTTTTACCCAACTTGCCCACCTACAGAAACATCACTTGGTCCACACAGGAGAGAAACCACATGAGTGCCAGGTGAGTGTAGAAACTCAAGATAAAGGGCATCAGATGACAGTTATACTCATGCGATGACGCACACACACAACATTGCTTATCTCTGACAGAACCTTTACCTTGTCACTCCTGTTTCCTTTAAGAGAAATGCTTTGTTGTACTGTAACTAGAGAGGGTGTGGCAGTGGCGTCAGCCTGTGCTACTCATTCATCTTGACCACTGAAAATAAATACAGTCCTTTAGTGAAAAACACGTCTGGCTCGCATACCAAAGCAACAACGAGGCAATTATGTAAGGCAGCAGAGACGCTGTCTTCCATTCTTGTTGTCTGCTGTCTCTTGTATGCGTTTGAATTACAGGATCTTTTAACGTTCTCTTTGAATGTCTACAGGTGTGCCACAAACGCTTCAGCAGCACCAGCAACCTAAAAACCCACCTACGTCTGCACTCCGGGGAGAAGCCGTATCAGTGTAAGCTGTGTGGGGTGAAGTTCACCCAGTACATACACCTCAAACTCCATCGGCGGCTACACAGCTCTCGCGACCGGCCCCACTCCTGCCAAGCCTGCACTAGAGGGTTCATCCATCGCTTCTCTCTAAACCTCCATCAGCGTTCCGGTTCCTGCCCCGCCGCCCGTCCTGAGATCCCAGAGCTGAGGCGCGCAGCGGAGCTGGTAGAGCGCTTTGACGCCAGTGAGGAGGCCGAAGCTCTTCCTGAGAGTGTTGGAGAGTCTCAGGTGGACGCCGCCTTGGAGAAGTGGCTGGCTAAAAGTTTGGAGAGCGACGAGGGAAAGGAGGACATTGGATTCCTGAAGGCTGTTGCTGCAGTACCTCATGGGGTAAGCGCCATGGGTCACCACCAAGAGAGAGCCAGCGTGGTACACTTCAGCCACCGGCCCTCTATAAAGACTGAAGAGGAGTAGATGAGGTAGAATATAGGTTGTTCAGGTCTTCCATAAACCCAAAAATTTGCTATCTATGCACAGAGCATTCCCTAGTTGACACCAAAAATCCTCTCTTCCCTGTTAGTCTGAGGAAGGAATTAGAGAGAAGATGCATAAACCAAGCCAATGAAAGCCGCACCAAACAAATAGTGTTTCCAAAGACTTGAAGATTGTCTCAAGTGATTGCACTTCTGCCCTCTGACCTGTTATAGAATGAAGATGTGATTATAATGTCCTCATACTTCATATGGTTTTTAAACCGATGTGAACGTCTATTTGTGTGAGTTTGTCTTAACTTATTATTGTTGAGTTTTTTTCTTATTTGAGCGTTGTATCAAATACCTGTTTATACGTGTACTTCTGTTTTTTATGTATGACTTAATGTTTTTTTTTATTCTATTGTCCTAAAAAAAACAAAAACAAATATTGGGATTCTCAGGAATAATATGTTAATCCCACTATGGACACTATGTAACAGTCCCAAAAAGACTGGATTTCCCTGTCCATTCCATTTATTGGGGGTGCGAATGTGTACAGTATGAGTGTACAGTATCAGTATGTGTGTATGCTTTTTACATTGTGTTTAAAAATTCTGGATGTGATCCTTCATGAAAAGGTATAAAGATGTACTGTCAGTATCTTTGCGAGGGATGATCACCGTAGCTTCTAAGGATAATATAGCAGAAAACAATTTGTAGTTTTCTCTTCAACAAACCCTTTTGACATTGGAAAGAGAACACGCCTCACTTTTAATGTGATATTTAAAAAAAGAGTAATATTCTTTGTTTTCTTAGTTTTATTGTTACTTTGTTGTGTCTACCAATGTTTACTGTTGTCTCTTTAATCCAAACAAGTATTGTTAGCACTATGAAAATGATCAAATCGATGTAGCTGGAACTGATTTTGCCAATCATGAAGATTGCGATACTTTTTTAAAGACTACAGAACTACAGACACAACAGTACCTCATACTAAAAAGTTAAATTGTTAGGTTCATATTTTATGCTGTTTTAATTTATTTGATGCCAGCACTGGAAAAAGCAGGAACTAGATCCAAGTGCAGGATATTTTTGATTGTTAGCTACAAGCAGGGATTAGAAACGAGACTGTTCCATTACTTAGTGATTTCTTTTGTACAGTTCTTTTGTTATCCTAGTTTATTTTTGACTCAGTCCAAAAGATGTTGATACTTTATATGTGAGAACCTATTTTTGACAAACTTTTATAATGTAGCACATTAAACATTACTTGTCTAAGACTACGCTCTTTCTGTCTTGTGGTGTTAATGACTTTACTATGTCAATAGAATCAAGCTTTCACACCCACACACTCATACAACACCCATCAAGCTTATTCGTTTGAAAGTCCCACACGAAAGTTGATCTCTGTGGTCGTATTTCTAGAAAGTAGAGGAACTGAAATTGTTGCTCATCAGCTAGGACTGATCAAAAATGCCCACCATCACATGCAACGCTGTTTTTCATTTTGACATGCAAAAAAAAAAATAAAACCACCTTCAACCTTTACCTACTCCAACTTTACAGTGGAACTTACAGTAAAAACTTAGCTTTGGTTTCAAACCAACTACTCTAAGCTATTACATAATAAAAGATGATAACAATAACACTTGTTTTTATTGGTGGAAAATCGCTGACATCAGTGTTCAAGTTAAATGTGGGCTTTCTGAATGTTTTTAAATAATGATTTGCGCAGCTCCAAACAAAACATGGCTATTTTTGCTGTTAAAAATACAGTTGGGTTCAGAAGAACTTGCTATTGTATAACTGTAAAAGTAACACAGTTCTTCTATTTGTGAAACTGGGGGTTAATATGAAGCAAAGCACTGATTTGAGTAACAAATCAGGTAGTTTACATCACGCTCAGTCACCATTCCCGCGCAATGCTGACCTATACTTTAACCAAAAGCTCTTCTATTCTGTATAAGCAGGTACAACTGTGGTGTGATCATCATAAATGTCAGGAACGGAAGACAAAGCAGTTACAGTAAGTAATGCCTCACGGCGTCTCTGTCCTCTCTGAGTACAACACTTATCTGTTTCCTTTTGTCACAGCCGCCCCTCTTCTCCCTCAAGGGCCCACACATGAAGGGAGAGCCCCACGCCACACACCTCAGACCAGAACAAACACACCTCAGCAGGGTATGTGTGAGAGAACGATAGACAACAAGTGAGAGAAAGACTACATCTGTCATTGACAACATGTCAAACCACCACTTTGAATACAACTTAGGAGAAGTTGCAAGAGGCCCATTTATGGCTGAAAGGAGAAAGAAACAGAGAGAAGAATGCGAAAACACACCACAGAGAGGGAGAAAGAAAGAGTGGAACTTGACTTGCAGTAAATGACATGAGGAGTGTGTATGTGTGACTGTGGGTGTGTGTGTGTGACATGTTCAGAGTACTTGCATTGCCTTCCTGCACAGACTTAAAACTTCATGCATTCAGTCATTCTCTGAAACCCAGAAGCTCAGTTCCTGTCAACAGTGGCCAGTGCTTCACTTGGGGCTAAAGTAGTGTTTGTTATCTCAAAAATGTACATAACCACAATGGCATGTGACATTTATCATAATTTTGTTAATTTTGATTATAAAATAGTTGTAATGTAATGTATTAAGTACACTGAAAAAATAAATGTATATATATATTTTTTTTTTGTGTGTGTGTGTGTATATATATATATATATATATATATTCAGAGTAAACATAGTAAACAGAGAATATTGAACTACATTTCACAGTATTTTCACAGTATTTTAGTATTTCTTCTTAAAATTTAATGTTAAATTCAGTTTATTACTTGTCATTTCTTTGTATTATTTGTAAAAATTCCAAGTAATTTGGAAATGGTTTCAAAGTAAAAAAAAACTGTTTCTAAGAAAAGAGTGCAGGTATATTATGGAACCCGTAAATCAAACCGTTTTTCCATAGTTCCCCTAAAAATGAAAATTCGATGTTTATCTGTTTCTTCAGTGGAACACAAGTTAAGATTTCAAACCGTTGCAGTCTGTATACTGGAACTCAAGGCGACTCACGGCTTTGAGAGTAAAAAACAAAAAAACATACACAGAGGAAACCAAATTAAACCCTGCAGCTGATGGTACATTGATGTGTAAAAACAAGAATCATTATTTAAAACGTTATTTATATCGTTTTTTACATCCAATCCACAAATTATTTTCATTTGCTTTTGTCTGTCTGTTTTTGGTTTGTTTTTGCTCAGTCCCATTGACTTCCATTATATGCCTGACAGACTGCAACGGTTTGAGTTAAAAAGCTCTGTTTGTGTTCTACTGAAGAAACAAAGTCACCTCTTGGATGCCTGGGGGTCAGCAGATAAACACCACTATCCCTTTAAGGTGGCTTTAATCAAACACTAAATGAAGTATTCAGGTAGTTATTAGGTAATGGAATGCCGCATCTGCTTCAGGTAATACAGCGTTGTTCACATGTGAAAAAGTTTTAAAATCATCTGTATCAATTGCGCTAAACTTAGTTTTAAAAAGCGTATCAAAGATGCTGGTTTCACCTACAACCCTTAAAGGGAATAGTTCAAATAAAAGTAAATATTGTGTTAAAAATTATTTTCATTTGAATTTCCAAGATCATTATGCTCTATTAATTACTACCCTATTACAAAAAGACTTGTGTTTAATTTGAAATAACAGCATTCCCTGGCTATTGGCCAGACTGGCTGCTTTCCATTTGACTTCTTTCTTGTCTTATCCATTAATCACTTTGAAGTGTTGTCATTATGTATCTCTGACTACAAGGGAATTGAAAGTACAACCGGCACCATCTTTTCCAGCGAACCTGAGAGGTCTGGAAAAGCAACATTCAATAATTATCACAACAGGACCAAGGCGACACATATCCTGTCTCTGTCAGATCTTACATGCTCGGCCGCATTTTTAGAGCAATACAGTGGAAATTTTAATGTTGCTTGGTAATATTTTACATAAGTTTGAGTTTGTTCATGTAAATAGTAATAAATGCATACTGTTAAGATATAGATTCATGTTATTGTTTGTATGCTGTATGCACATTTAAGGCTGCATAATTAGCATGGTAAGAAAATGTTATGTTTTTTGTAAAAAGTGTCTTTAAGCAGTATTTGATTTGTGTTTAATTAATATTTGCACATTTAATAAATGGAAATATAGTTCACATTTTATGACACACTATGACATCTGATAACATCCCATTTTACACATTTAAATGCAAAAAAGGAAAAGAAACTAGCAGGTCACTTTACTAATACATGTGAGAGTGAGTGTCTAAAGGGCAGCAGAGACTGTTGCCATGAATAAACATGTTGCATGCAATCTATTATGCTCGGCAGCCAGTTTAACGCTTCAATGCGTTTTCGCTTTTTCTTCTTCAGCTCTGACTCAAGTATGATCAAAAGTCACAAGTGAATTCCAAACATGCACCCTGTCGCACAGTAAAAAAGCTGATGACATGTTTGATAACGTGCTTCACTTCTAACTAAAACAAATATATGGCAGAAATAAAAGCAGAATTTCACTGTAAAAAAATGTTTGGTTTGCCCACACGTTCTGTGTCATACATTTCAACAAAATATTCACTAGAAATGTTTCACACCTAATTTGCACCAAAAAGACTACAGGCGTAGTTCCAGATAACTGTGCATGGATTAACCTGTTTTGTTGACAGCAACATTAAAGGGGTGGAATGACTGACAGGTAATCTGCGTAACTGACCTTTCTACTTTCTTTTTATTTTAGGTAGTACAAGGATTTGTTTCCTTCTGTGTAATCTGATCAGTTTTGTGCAACTGGATGCACTCAAATGCACAAACAAGATCAAGAATGTCTGTGCCGTGCGGTTTATTTCAGTTTGATACCTCACCTCCAACAACAAACTTTTTTGTTGTTGTTTTCTATTGTTCCTCAGCATGCAAAACAACAAAGTACTACAATAAGCGTGAGTGGGTACTCGTATTTTCCTTGCCACAATGTAAAAAAAACAAACGACTTGCACTTTATGCAACAATAAAGCACTTTTGCTCAATTTAAATTGTCCCAATGCATTTCAATAAGATTATTTTTTACGTTTCTAATTATGTTTTTTAAGTTAATTATGCTGATTGTTGCGTCTCAGTGTAAATGAACTGATCTTGTTATAACACAAACAGACCTTAAAATACTGTAAACGAAGGCATGTGTGACACCCAGACCAGGTATACACAAACCACAAAGATTCACATATACCCCTCCTACTTTTCCAGAGAAATAAGATTTCCACATAACAGACATTTCTGTGTACTCTTAATGCTGCTGCCTCCATCTATGGAAATTTTGTTGTTGATGTCAGTGATCTGTAGCTATAGTGTGACCAGGAAGTTTTGATAGCTGAACCAAGAAACAGTAATCAGGCCTGCATGACTTTTGCTGTCTGTTCTTTATGTTTTGTTTTAAAGGTCTGGATGTGCCCTGGTATGTCAAATGGTCAACATCGTTCTGTTGTTCACACACCAGATTAGTCACCGACTTGTTCAACTGTTCATTCGCTCCTTTTGCCAATCAAATTCTCGTGATGCAACTGTGATGCCATGTTTCCCAATCTGCTATTTGCTATTTAAAATGGATTATATAATGGACCTTGGAGAAAACAGGTAAACCTGTTCTTTTCTCATATGAAAAAACAACCAATTGCCAGTATGACAGTACCGAACCAGCTGTACTTCAAATCTGTTTCAGGGGCTTTTTATTTATGTTGAATTGAGGTTAACAGCCCGTCATCACAGTGCACTTTGTTGTGTGGAAAAGAGAATGGCATTTTCCATCACATCTCAAAGTCATGAGAGTTTCAAGTGATAGAAACATGAGCAAATGATGATGGAGTGAACTATAGCATATGACCTACGGAAAGCACGACTCATATTTAAACACATAGGGGCAGTTTCCCGAACAGGGTTTAAGACTAGTCCTAGATTAAAATAACTGTTAAGAACTGTCTAAACTGGAAAAAGCTTGCACTGAGATA
>JAUMHR010000076.1:12875572-12888867 GCA_032361145.1 Enteromius fasciolatus
GTTTGATTAAGGAAACATGGAAAACATGCAGTGTTGGGGGTCCTCCAGGAACGTGGTTGGGAACCACTGACATAGAAGACTGAATGAAGCGCTGAGGTTGGGAGACTGGTTTGTGGTTGTTGTTGACGCTGCTGTTGCTGTTTGCTGTTTGGACTTTTTGTGGTGATCTGAAATGTGAAAAAACAGGATGTTTAGAATGATAAATCTATTTGTTTATAGAACCACATGACAAGATGGTACAGTTAGAATGTAATTAAGCACAGACACGCCCATATGGATATGACATCAGGCTCTTTTGTTTTACTTTGACGCCTGATAGTTCTTCAGAAAAACTGATTTTGTGTTTTTGTGTTTTATAAACTATTATCAGTAAAACGCCGGAAAAGCCGCAAGAAGAGCCAAAATACCATAATTTAAAATAAAATAAAAATACACGTGGCTGATAAAGAGCTAATAGTCAAAACATTGTATGGGTTTTGATTAAAAAGAGATTGAAGCAGTTATATCCATTTGTGGACATTCCAGTTCTGTTTTTTCATCATTTAAAATAACCTCTTTTTCGTTAAACCCCCCCCCCAAAAAACAGTTTGACATACATTTGATTTATATAGTAAATGTCATACTTCAAAACTGAAGTATCAAAAGAAAAAAAATGAAATTACCTTGAGCAGATGTCAATAACTGCAGAGCTGCCACGGGCAATACAAAAACCTAAATCTTGAACATGATGTGGTCCTGCAGGTGCTAATGTGTAGGAGGTTCGACTTAATGATAAACAAGCATTTATAGGCTACTCTTAAGGCCCAAACTGTTTTTTTACATGCATTTTTTATTTCTCTTTGCTATTTAGGCTTATTTGAACCTAATTAGAATAAAACCCAAGTATCATCTTTTGATATGATGTGCTTTTAGAGAAAAATTATGTCCATATATGTGGATTCATGGTCCGAATTTCCATAAAACACACTAAAGTCACCTTTGTGTAGTAGAATGAAAAACTCTTTATCTTTGCCTTGAACACAGCAGTTTGTTTTCCGGACTGTTTTTAATGCATTAATAACATGGTTTGACTGTTAGAGAGTAAAACAACATTTTTGCCTATTTTGGACAGTTAAAAATAGTGTTTGGGACATTTGATATGCTGCAAAACAGTTGCAGAGGATGACACTGTGTGTCTGTAACAAAATATAAAACATTCAAAGCATTTTAAATAGCCACTCTTGCATTACTTGCATTGGCTACTAATGTGTTTTGAACATCGTAGTGGAAAAAAAACAGTAGCTCATATGACATTTTGCATTGGTAATTTAAAAAAGGGAACATGTTAAAGGCTGCGATAACTGAGCACTAAAGCACTGCTAACAGAGGCCCAGAGGTCACCTGATTGATTGACCTTCACGGAGTCGGAGAACACTAAGGAACACAACTTGAGAATCACTGCCATCACTTCTGTGTGAAAGGCTAAGTCACAGTTGTGCTCGGTTTGCAAGCACAAGAACACTTTGCAGGTCATACAGCGCACTCTGGTTCTTCCAGTGTAGCCTAGTTGTCTGCAGCGCATTGCATCTTTCAGGCCGATCATCTCTGGGAGGTGGGCATTAGGGCATTCCTGCGGACCGAGACATGGGGCAACTTGTCACATGACTAACTTGTAATTTAAGTATGCATGTATATATTTAGTGATTTAACTGTTATTTATTTTATTGGGACCATATACAGCTTTTGAGCAGCATCAGAGCAAGTTTTTTTCCCATTTTACATGTGTGCATGTTTTCTAGCATATCAGCTGATTCAAGGAGCATCAGTCTATAAGTATACATACGTGTACTTCATGTTTAGAGACCTACAAAGATGCTAGTTTTACACTTTTTTTTTATTATTTGCATGTCATGACAAATATACAAGGCTCTTATAAATATCTAAATCAGAATAAGCCATGAAATATGACGTTTATATGGTTGACGTTTGTGTATGGCGCTACCACTTGAATCTTCCCTTGTGTTCGTCGCCATTTAGAATTTTGACCGTAGTGTGTTAAAAACTTCTGACACCACCAGATGACAGTGTAAGTACCCCCATACGTGTCCGTAACACCACCAGTTCAGCAGTCAATACAATTGTGGACATAAGTGCTAAAATGTGCTGTGAGTGGAGGCGAGGCTGCAGGCTTGGAGCAAGGCAGATCTACGGCCCTCAGGCAGTTTTAAGCCCCTGTTGTTTCTGATGCGTCCAGTAGGGGGAGGAGGATATATGGTGAAATGATTAAAACCGACGCTTGAAACTTCATTAATAACCATCCCGCTGTAGTGCCGAGTTTTGACCCCCTGCCAGATTATGACTCTCCTAGGTTTAGGTGGGGGGGAGGGGTTACTTTAGCGATTATTTAATGTTCCTCTTATTCTTGTCGATTCTAGCCTAGGTCTTTTCTGATAGTTCATACTGTATAGCCTAGTGACCGCATCAGGAACAACAGGGGCTTAAAACTGCCTGAGGGCCGTAGATCTGCCTTGCTCCGAGTCTGCAGCCTCCCCATGCTCTGCTGAACAGCCTGGTCTCTCACAATGCGCTCAAAATGAAAGTGAAAATATAAAATCATCCTTGTAATCTTAATACAGCACATAGATACATTCTTTTATTAAATATGGTTTAGTTTTTTCTTTTTCCATTGTAAAATTCTTATTTTAAGCCTAAATATGACTCTCAAAAAAAACCTCTCACTTAATAAATCTTACACAATTTTGTTTCTCAAGTAGATGTTGTTTAATGTTGAAATATTTATACTACAACAAAACAATAATATGCTTTCCACACGTTTAAACAATGTATTCTTGATAATGCTAGATCAAGATTCTCTTTCTTAAGCCCAAATCAATGAATCAATAATCAACTGTGTGAAACTAGGACACGTTCAATGGCAGTGGCATGACTGGAATGCTCAAACATTATTATCACTCTTAGAGCTGGGTAAAGAATCAGTTTGTGTGTCTTTGGAAAGAAAATGAAAATCAACTGCAGATGTTGCTGAGTTTTAATATATGTATTTCTTCACAACGTACTATTTATATGCAGTTTTACTGGTGTTCGTGACAAAGATATTAAAATGAAAATGTCCTCTTCTGCTTCCAGGAAATGTCCTGAGAGGTCTGGTTCCTGCACACCTGCCTTATCAGTTAAAAAGTTCATTTGCAAAGTTGAAGTATTTGCATTTGGGTTGTTAAGTAAGAAAAGTTATACTGGACGAGACATGAAATCTCACAACTGTACTGTTTGAGATTGTTCGGACAGATCACATATGCTGCATTAAGCAAAATCCTACACATGATTTAGTGTTATTGTCTCACTTCAGACCATCAAAATCCACTTAAAACTATTTCCAATGTCCATATTAGATATAGTCCATATTGCATCATCTTTACAGTAAAGTGCGACAGAAAAACATTGCCTGACTGCTAACTACCAAAATAACGGAAGAATGATTAATAGTTATTAAAGTTAATGATGGTAAATGCAGGTAAGCATTATTTGGCTGTGCTTTAAAGTTCCACTACGACAAGAAACATCAGAGAGATCAGCAGAAATCCAAAGTGGACATACTGGACTGAAGCGCTGCCATGAGGATGGCTGGAGGAGCCAGGGCTTGGGCTGCTAGTCAGTGGTGGTTTTGCCATGGTGCTAGTTTTGACCACAGGACTGGTCATCAGAGGCTGGGTCATGGTGGGATGTGATGAAGGGATCCAGGAGCTCTGGGATGGAAGGTTTAGAGAAGGGCTGGTAATATGAGTCGATGAAGTGGTAGTGATGTTGGTCATATTTTGGGTGGAATTGTGTGTCGTTGTGCTGATTGTGCTATCACCAGTCCCTTCAGGTGTGCTCTGTTAGAAAAGGCAGATTAAGACATTTTATTGAAAAAATTGTAATTTATTTTATTTTTAGGAAATATGAAAATGGTATGACTGAATCAATACCTCTAACATCAGTGTTAGACTTTTGAAGAACATTAAACTCTCATCTGTTTGTGACACATGACCAATACATTTCAGGATAAAAAATGCTTGCAGGAAAAGTCCCGAGTGGACATAGCATTAATTATTGGCTAATCTAAACTAGCACATATTTTTGCCAGTGTAGGTTACTAATAAAAAAAAGTTGTACTTTGTTCTCATCAAGACTCCTGTCTCATATATTTAAAGGCCAGACTGCTCTTTTGCATATCCTGGACCTTTAGGCTTTTTCTGTCAGTTCCCCTTCATCTCCTCTTTAATCTTTATCACACAGTATCTGAATTTTTCCACTTATAAATGAACGAGTCCTAGAACAACGAGGACAAATATTTTCTTACAACTAGAAGCGCTTTGTTTAAGCACCACCTTTGGAGCAGTAATTTAGTGTTAACTCCAGTAACAAATTGTTCTGCATTTGCAAGTCACTTTGGATAAAAGCACCTGGAAAATGAATAAATGTCAATGTAAATTACTGCATTTCACGTTAAAATGAAAGTTAATATTTTTAAGCAGCTCATGTAGGTTTCTTTAACTAAGTGATTTTCTTGAATAGAATTAAAAAAAATAATAAAAAACGAAATAAATCAAGATAAATTATAGTGTAATTTGACAAGACAAAATAAAAGTTTTACTCAGTTATGTCAGTCTTCAGCGTCACATGATCCTTCAGAAAACATTTTAAAAGGCTGATTTGCTGCTCAAGAATTTTTTTTTATTATTGTTAAAGACTTTTTACCTGCTTAATATTTTTTTTTATAAAACTGATGTATTTCCTCCCCTGAGTTATTAGATTTTTTTAAAAAGCATTTATTTAAAATAGATTTTAAAAGATTATAAAAGGCTTTTCAGTGACTTTTGATTAATTTAATGCATTCTTGCTTGATAAACGTTAACCTTACTGACCCCAAACATTTATACAATGGACTATGCATGTATATATGTAGCCTATAAATAATATTACATACATATATCTGATGATCACTCACCTGAACAATGAAGAGACTCAGGCACATATAGAGAACAGCAAAGCGTCTCATTGTCCCGGCTGTTTGGATCTAAGTTGAGGTGCTATGTCTGTGGCAGTGCCCACCTACATCCACCTTTTTAAATACTGCTGATAAGGACCACTGAAATATGCAAAATCACCCTTATGTATGTGACACAACTCCGATTTCAGTTATCACGGAAAATTCATCATCATCAAATAGCCCCTGACATTTAGTCACTTTAGTCACTCTTAACCTCATACGGTTGCTTTTCACAAGCTTTTGTTGGTCCCTTATCTTGCTTCATGAGTTCTTGTCCTTGGGAGACAATGCATTGCTGTTTTTTCCCAGCATTCACTTTATGTTGTTTACTGAGTGTCTTATATGATTAGTCACTGTATTTACAGATATTTGACTGTAAAGGTGATTACATTTTCTCAAGTTTTACAGCATGTGTCTGCCTTCCAAGGTTGTTTTGTTTTGTTTTTTGTACTGACCTGCACTGACATATACAAATGCTCATGAAGTCACTCTCACAAATTAAACTGTCACTTCTAGAATGTGGTTTGGATATGGAAATGTTCTCCACTTTGAGGAGATGTTTTGGTATTAGGTTTGCATAAACAAACCCAATTTCAAATGTTCTTAATGTACTAAAAGGCATCACATGGGGTGTGTTGTTGAAGCACAATCTGTTTAGATCTGAACAAATACAAATATGATCCTTTTTATTTATCCTGAGATTCTGAATGTAAAAAAGCACCGTTTGGCCTGTTGTAAACTGTATTTAGACCCACCTCATGTTGTGATGGTATGGAATTGGATGATATTGATTATTAGTGAGACTCCAAACAGTCTTACAAAGGTTTGTGTATATATGTGTTACTGCATCTGATGAGTTCAAATTGCAGAAGCTGTTTTTATAGCTTCACTGCAATAAATTATATAAATTATAACTTTTTAGAGGAAGGGTTCAGGTTACAGTACAACAATTATAATTGTTCCAATATATTGTTATACAGTCTAAACTAAAGCATTTGGTGCGGAGTCAATAAAGGGGAGGGGCACTTCTCAAACAGGTAAATTATGCTTTGTTTAACAAAGACGTGTGTGTGTGTGTGTGTTGTTGCTGCTGTTGTTGTTTCCACTAAAGTTAAAACATTCTGGCAAGAATAAACAAATAGTTTTCCCTTGAATCACATTACATTGTGATTCTGTAAATAATTTCATTCATACAACCTGATCTAATTTCCATCATGAGACCAGGTCAGTCTTTCCATAGCAAGTGTTTACTGGCAAGTCACATGTTTGTAAATGATGAAAATAGGAACTAATATTCATGAGACTCTTCTTTCATTGTCTTGAACAAAACCAAGAGAAAGGTAAAACAGGATATTAAATTAACATTTTATAAATCCTATTTTGTAAAATCATGATTAAATAAATAAGCAAGCAGTATAAGGAAAATTTAATCAAATGTGCTGTTTCACTTATATAATTATGTAGCTTAATTTAATAATAAAATATAGGCTGATTACATACTCTATGTTTGGATATACTTCAATATAGCCTAGCTAATTAATTATTAATTATAGAACAGAAAGTTTTATGCAGAACAAGAACATGTACCTAAACATAAAATATATTTATTATATGTATCTGTGTTATAATATATATAGCTTAAGACATAACTTATCTTAGCCTATTTATTTGTTTGCTTGAAAGATGTTTGTTCATTCACTTATTTGTTTATTCAATTTAATTCCTATATTTTACTGTATCAGTAGCTTTAATTCAGCTTCAAACAGTATGGTTTCGGTTTATTGTTTGCCCTTTTTTGTCTGGTAGCCTATTTTCCATAAATAAATAAGAAATAGATCACCATTTCCCTTTCAAAGCTCCTGGTTCAAATAAAGCGAATTTAAAAAATGTTATGTTAAAATGTTTAAAATGTTACATTTAAAAAAGAAGGCCGCCTCCAATCGAAACTTGCGTGATGACGTCAGAGCTACTCACGGAAGTGACGTAACTCTTCGTTTGTTCCTCCAATCAGAGCTCACAGCGCACGATTTCGAACGTCAACGTCCCCGACGGATAACACGCCAGAGAACCAACTCATACAAAATAAACAACTCATCCGGTTATCCAGTATAGAGTAACTGTTTATTCGTTTTATGAAGTTAGCAAATAACGTGTTTTGGTGAAGCTCGGCGTAATATGGAGATCCACGATAACGCTAGCCCGTGAACAGCTGATAGATTTTAACACTGGACTAGCTTTGTTCGCGATTCTGTGACTGATCGTGCGCAGCTCAGCCATGGTTCGGGAGCGGGTGGTGCAGAAAAAGTCCTTCCAGCAGAGTCTGGACGACATCAAGGACAAAATGAAGGAAAAGAGAAACAAGCGTCTCGCCAACGCTTTAACGTTAGCTGCCAGCCGCGGCCTGTCAAAACTGAAGAACAAAAACACAGGTGACAATTTAGCTTTGTGTTGCATCCAGTGGCTACTATATTGGTATATGTGTGACTTTTGATGTGTTTTTGTGTATATAACTGATAGTTCGTCAAATGATAACGTTAGCACCACTGCCAGTAACGTTACCAGGGCTATGGAAACAGATCTCTTAAAGGGACCGTTCACATAAAACTATAAATTGTGTTATTTAAGTTGTTTCAAACCCATGTAACGTTAACAGATTTTCTTCTCTGGAAAACAAATGGAAACGTTAAGGACTGATAGGATCAGATCCATTACATTGTTTTCTATCATCTCCATTTGTGTTGCACAGAAGGTCATACAGGCTTGGGAAAAAATTAAAGCACTGCAATTTACAAAATAGTTTCATTTTCCAATATGTTATGCCCTACGCAGCTACAGTGAAGCCTTTTGTCCTGAAGAGCGTCCAGGTGAATAACAAAGCTCTTGCAGTAGCCCTGCAGACAGAGAGGGAGAAGGTACGGCAAGCGCAGGGGGTCATCCTGCAGCTCAAGAAAGAAAGGCAAGCGCTCATCTTTCACCTGCTGATGCTGAAGAGGACGCTTAAAGATCGAAGACCTGCTGAAAGTGCCCTGGTGAGAGGTCTACGCAAGTTCTCATGCAGACACTGAGTACTTATTTTCTGTGGAGATATGAGTTAAAACGCATTGCGGGATGTTGCATCCATGATTTTTCTTTGTATCAGTGTATGAAGGTTTGTGTTTTCAGCATGTGTGAAATTATTACACTTAATCAAAGCTCTGCTAGATTCGTTTTCCTGCTTGTTTTTGTAGGTTTCTCCCGTTGAGACGAGTCCACCTCAGCCCATCAGTCCTAAGTAAGCAAAAGCACATCTGTAGCTCTAAAGGTTTTAATAAAAAATAACACATGGTGTCAATGTTATGATCAACCAAGGCTTTATTTACTGATTAAGAGCAGCAATATTGTAACACATTATTATAATTTAATATAAATCTTCTGTATTTAATATATTTTACAATATAATTTATTCCTGTGATGGAGAAGCTGTATTTATTTAAAAAGCCATTACTCCAGTCTTCAGTGTCTCTCGTGATCTTTCAGAAATCATTCTAATATGCTGTTTGAGAGATAGCATATTGTCAATTTTGAAAATAATTTTGCTGTTTAATATTTTTGTGGAAGCCATCGTTTTTGGCGTTTGTTGATTGAAAGGACAGCATTTACTTGAAATAGGTCTTTTGTAACCTTCCACAATTTCTCTCACTTTAATCAATTTAACTTGCTGAGTAATAGTTTATAATACTTGAGCACTCAAACTTATTAATATTGTTGCTGTCTTTGCGGTGCAGACCAGTACATGTGGTTGAGAGGGATATTCCTGATCATCACTCAGCAGAAGCACCTTTTACAGCAGGTACTGGACCTTATCACTTTTATTCCTGAATACTATGAACAGTCTGTATGCCTGTAGTTTTAATCTTTACTGGTTTATGTTTGCAGAGGCTGTTCCAGGTTGTCGCAGCGACCGACAGCTTTCATTGCCCCCCACGGTAGGAACAAGGCGAAAGAGACGCTCTGAGGTCGTGAGGAGAAGAAGCTCACGTTTGGACTCTGGCAGGGTTGAGAAATGTGACCCATTGGATGTGAAAAGAGAAGAGACCGTTGATAATGGACAGGAGATGGGGCCAAGCACACCATTGGAAGAGGTGCGTCATGAACAGGAAGAGCTTATCGAGGAACAAGCTGAACAAAAAACAGGGCCGAACTGTGAGTTCAACCAAGAGATTTCTGAACTCACAGCCATTCAGCACTCGACACCTGAGCCCCCCCAGCGGCCCACCAGACAGCCCAAGAAGAAGCCTGTCCAAGCCGCTCCCCGCCCCAAACCAGAAAGAGGACGCAAACCAGACCGAGCCCCGCTGAAGAAACCATGGGAAAACCCCAAACCCCGCGCTCGCTCCAAGAGCCGCGACCGATCTCAAAGTCGTGCTAGAGCCACACATCCACCTGCTGATCGCCTTAACTCCTCGTTGGGTGGCAATGACACCTTTGACTTCGACTGTGAGGAGGCCATCCATCTAACGCCTTTCAGAGCAGGAGTCAAAGCTGCGGAGAAACCGTCACCTGATGCTCCAGATAAAGAGGAAGAGCTCATGCCCAGTCCTGTTGACACCCTCTCAGAAGATGACCAGGATGCAGATGATTCTCCTTACGTACCGAAGAGGAGATCCAGAAGAGCCAGGAGTCCACCTCCCAGGCGGGCTCGCTCTAAAAGACGGTCTGCTCAAGAGGCCAGAGAAAACAGAGGAAAAGAAAACACTAGACAGAAGCAGAACCATGCTGACACACAGCACACGGGTAAGCTTTCAGGTTTTAGTTTGTGTATGAAACCGTTACCTTTTTTGTTGTTTGATTTGTTTGATGTTCTACAGAAAAAAGTGGGCCTGAAACAAAAGAAGTTGACCTGCATCTCCACGATGATCTCGACCCAGGCCTTCTGCTCCCACATTCGCCAGTTTGTGTTCCTGCTGTGAATCCCAGCCAATCAGAACCAAGCCAAGAGATCTGCCAAGGTAACCTAATTTAAATACATGAGAATAAAAACAGTAACTATGAAGAATTCTCATCTATTCAGTGAAGCATTTTTTCCAGAATTTCTGCAGCTTTCATAAAGTGTTGATCCTCCCTTCCACAAATGAAGGCCTCAGAAGATCAAGTCAGAGCAGAAATTCTTCAATTTAGTCAGGGATTTATCATTAACTTACATGCACTGCAAAAAAAAATCGAACACCTTCCTAAGTATTTTCCAATGCAAACCTCTATGCAAATTGAAGATACGAGGTCTTGTTTTCTGATAAGATTATGCTTAAACAAGAACAAATCAAAGTTCTGAAATTGTGTCTTTAAATGAACTAAATTTAAAAATCCGTAGATAATGGCATTGAAAAACAAAAGAAAACACTGATGAACATTTTTACAGTGATAATGTTTAGAAGGTACAGACAGTGTTGTTCCTATATTCTAGTGGTTGAGAGCAAAGGTATTTATTGAAGTCTTTATTTTGCTAAATTAATGGAGCTTTGTTGAAGCTATGAAGCATTGCTAATACAAGACACTTACATTAGATGGATTGGATTGTTTGGTCTTGGTCATTTATTTTTAATTAATGCTATTTAAATTCTTCCTTGGTTGTTCTTTGCTTGGTCTTAAAAAATCTACAAAAATCCAGTTTTAACAATAGAAATATTTTCCATTAGCGCCACCTTCTGTTGTTCCAGTGGAGTCTCCGATCCCGATAACTCCTGGTGGAGAGGCGGAGCTTATGATGATTGACTGCCCAATATTTGAATTTCCAAAGCACCCTTGCAGCTCATCCGACCAGGAAAATGAAATGCCCTTAGTGCACAGAGGCAGGAGAAAAGGTAAAATCCTTTACACTTTTGTGTGTTTTTTGATTCTGTTACCTCTGTTGTCCTGGGCACTCTCGTCTCTTGCATCAGTCTTCACTCACCAACATCACATTTCTTGGGGTCGCTTTTTCCAAAAGTGGTAGAAGGAAAATGAATTTGTCACACATGCACTTGTGTTTCTGCAGGTGGGCTGGTTGTTCGCTCCTTTCTGGGCTTGGGTTTGAGTGATGTGACAAATCTCTCCCCCACAGCCTATCAGAAGCCCATGTCTGCTCAAAACACCCCTCAAAGCTCCAGTCGTAAGCGCCGCTGTACGAGCACCGTCAACTACAAGGAGCCCTCAATCAACTCGTAAGTTCTGTGAAACTTGTATTCTTCTTTCTAGTATTGGATTTTAGTTAAAGCTTATGGTTTGGTCTTTTTGTCATCTAACACGCTTTTTATTTTTTAGGAAACTTCGGCGTGGAGACAAATTTACAGACACCCGTTTCCTGCGTTCCCCCATTTTCAAACAGAAACCCACTTCCCGCCGGAGTTCATTTAAAAAGATGGAATTGTATAACGAGTCTTTTGTGGGTTGTCGCTGAATAACTAAATAGGACGCAGCTTTATAGAATTACAGCGCTGTCTGTCTAAACCTTTACATAATTTTTTTCGTATTTGTTTCGTAATGGAATTTGTAATTGTTTGACTTTAATTGTGAATTTGAATAAAGTCTTTTCTTTTAATTGTTTCCATTTACAATTAGACTTTTACACAAAATGAACTGAAAACCATTTTTATTAGACATGCAGCTGGAAACAGAGGATTTTTAATTTCACTAAATTGTTTCCAGGCCATTTTGTAAGTTTATAACTATGAACTAAAATAATTTTTAAGGCATTCATTGAATATAGGCCATATAATAAACAGCTGGGTGACTAAGCTTTTTGGTACCAATAAAGAAAAGGTTAGAAACAGATGTGTAGTATTTTTAGTATGTTCATCAAGACTGCAGTTCTTTGATCAAAAGTACAGGACGAAATAGGAATACAGTGAAATTTGTACCGTTTAGAAATAATAGGTTATATACATTAAAATATTTCTGTAATGTAAAGCTGAATTTCCATCAGTTATTACTCCTGCATGTCTTTCTAATTTGTTGATATATTAGAATTATCAATGATAGTGGTGGTGTGACGTTATTTGGGAAACTGCAATACCTGTTTTCATGATTTTATAAACAAAAGTTATAAAGAACAGCATTTATTAAAAATAAATTTGCCATCACTTAACTTATTTCACTGGAACCAAACTTTTAAATGGAAGAGTATATTGTTAGGATTTCTATTTAAAATGCTCTTAACCGTTTCATTAATTTAAGAATTCCATGAGGCAACCACAACAAAAGCATTAGTGTTTGATTTAACATTTTCAACAATGAACACTTCTAAATCTTATTGTCAACGTTTCATTAATTTTTCACATTAGATATTAACATTAATGCACTAAACAAGCATCTATTTTATTTGCATCAAAAAAATATTTTAATTTTTAGCTAATCTATTAAGTAAGATACGAAATCATAAGAGAATAGACACAAAACAGCACGCATTTACGAGTTTACAAGTCAAACACGTTTATTTTAAGATAGTTTATGCTTTCTTTTGTGTAGCAGCTTTCTTGAGCTTCTTCATCTCGTGCTTGATGATCCTGTTCCTCTGCAGGGAAAAAAACAACAGGTTAACTTGTAATCATCGTTTGACACTGCAGCATCATATTCACCACAAGATCTTTTTGTACAACGGTCTGACAGAACATACCATTTTCTTGGCCTTAATCACCTTGTAGCGATCAAAGTCAGACATTGCGGCCCTCTGTTAAAAGAAAATTAGCATGGTAAGAAAGATGAAGCCCATCAGTGTCTCACACTCAGCTGCTGGAGGGCCACAGCTTTGCACGATTTAGCTTCAACCCTAATCAACCTCTTTAGGATCACTAGAAACTTTCAAGCAGGTGTGATTTGGAGCCAAACTGCAGAGCTGTGGCCCTCTAAGAATTAAGTTTGCCAACAATGGTCCAAGAATCAAATGTGAAATCGCTAGATCAGACTAAAAGATGTTATTTGGATGACGATTGTTGAATAAGCAACTGTCTGTAAGTGCAAGAGATCTGAAACGGCTCTGATGTTGTTGTATACCTTCTTTCTGGCCTCAATTTTCTTAGCCCAGCTGCTTTCTTCCCACTTCTTGTTCACGTCTGCCTTTTCCCAGGCACGCCTCACATATTTCTGACGGGCACTGAAGCAAATCAAAACAGAGAAGTTGACGAGCGAGACAAATTAACTAGTGCTCGGAGCAAGACCGCCACCAAACCGGACAAATGTCTCGTTTAAATTTTTTTATAAAAGTTTAATCTTTTTTGATAGTGTACTACAATCCAGTCATCATGATAAGAAACTT
>JAUMHR010000076.1:12924300-12937370 GCA_032361145.1 Enteromius fasciolatus
TGTCTCATCCCCAGCGCTTTCACAGAAATTTATATCAAAACTGATTTATATCAAACTCTGTCTGAATCTTTTGAAATACTTCAGCAATATGCTACGACTTCAGCGATGACAGATACCGAGATCATCAACAGTTTGCTGGAAAGGGAGGAACGTTTTTGGCTTCTAATGCAAAATGAATATTCACCGAATGCAACAGCAATCACAAGAACATCGGAAGGAATTATAAACATAATTCCACAGGTGCTGCATCCACATTTCCTATAATCGCTCCACTGTTGCAAATGAGCCAACAATGGATCCGTATGTGAAGGGGTGACGTTTGTAACATTTGAAATTCAAATACCAGCCTCTCTCAGGCCTCTACAGAAGTTCTGAATGAAGACCTTAATTAAAGCCTGAGGGACACATGGCAAAACCAACTCTCTCCCTGCGACACATCAGACACGAGAATGATGAATAAATTACCATGAGAAAAAGAAAAAAGGGTTCATTTCGCAAAAGTTGAAATATCTGCACTTGTTTGGGGCCAGATAACAAAAAGACGGGAGTCTTTTGATGTACAAAAACACTTTTTTGAAAATTGGAAACACTGTAGCAATGTGTTGGATTCTAATTTAGAATTTTGGGCATTTTGCGATGACCTAATGTCAAACTTTCCAACTCTGGTATACAACATTAATGGCGACTGGATGTGTTAATGGACTATACCCAGAGCCAAACCCTCATATAGATCATATGTTCACTCCTCTAACCAAGATCTCTTCCATTTCCTCTTGCCCGCTCTTGTTAAGTGATGTTTAAATGGTGAGAAAGAGGGCTGAGAGGTCCACAGCATGAATGTGAGAGCTGATGTCTCAAAAGCCAGTAGTAATTAGCGTTTTCTACCCTGACATCAAGAATCCACCGAGAACACTGTCAGTCAGCCTCCCACGCACTAATATTCCAATATTCACCACAGAAATAACACTTATTAATGTTTCAAAGCTCACTCTTCAACTTCTCAAGGCATCACCCTGTGGAGTCTTTGCTCTAGCGGGCTCATTTCTATAGTTAACGTTTCACTAGTGGAACTGTAAAAGGAAGGTCTAAACACGTCAAGTTGATGCAAGTTAAAGTGCAAATTGCAAACTTTTATCTAGTGCCGTCTCTTTCTATCGTTCTCTCCTCTTTGTGTGGCAGCGGTATCTTAGATGTCTTTGTTTAGGGTACAAAGTCAAATCTTTGAGCAAAGTTGAAAAGAAGAATGTGGGCGATACTGCCTTTGGAAATGTTGGACCAAACTTCTGTAAGTACTACGAAGGAACACTCAATATTTCAGACATCCTTCTATCCATCATTTCTTTTCTTTGCATCCTTACATCTCTATATAGAAGTGCCAATGAATGAATACATTACATGATGTAATCGTACTGCTAAATTCAAACTCTCTTAGCACTTGTTGTAGGCATACAGTAGTCAACATTCGGATCAAAACCTTTTATCAAAGTTGACCTGAGACAAGAATAGGTATTGTTTTTGATTTTGATCCACTTAATGTTGACTACTGTATATCATTGTAAAGGTGTTTCAACCATAAGCTTTATTTTGTTAGTCATTTACACAAGTGCTAGTGAAACAAAGTTTGAGATACACGTCAAATGTGTAATTTCGTAAACTATGATATTCTGGAAGATCACCAGTCTTTTTTTTTTTTCCTGTTTTACAAAAGTAGTTGATATATTTTTATGCAAATCTCATTAACTGTGTTCATGCATAAAAAATATGTTCAATTCTTAACACTCAACTAAGTTGATAATTAGCGATTAAGAAAAAGACAAAATACAGATATTTCACAATGTATAAACCAATTTTTCAACCAATACATTGGTCTTACAGTGCTGCCATGTTATATTTTTTTTTTCTAAAAAGTTTAAAAATAAGCAGTTTAACTGATGCCATCAAACCAACGAAAATCAGCTTTATTGACTTCAGGATAAATAACCATGGCATGGCGTAGGAATTTAAAAAAATAAACACATGAACAAACATTATAGCCAGAAAACTTTGTCAATTAAAAGAAAAAAAAAATGGAAATGTAAACTTGAGAAATAATCGTGACAACTAGCCCCGGTCATATACGTCACATGGATGATCGCAAACAGCTGCTCACTGCTGTATAATGAAGCATTTTTTTATTTTTCCAGGTAACTTTAATCTAACAGACAGAACAACGGGGTGCTCTTACATCTGTTATTAATACGATGAAATGACACCATGTACTCATGGATGACGTGTTCAAGCATTTCTTCCTGTTTCCTGTGTGTTTAATGATTATTCAGTTAATCCACCCTCTGTGTGTTACAGGTGATTAATGTCTGACAAATATGTCACATGTTGACTTTACCTGATAGGTCTGAGTCTTTAAGCCGGTATGACAACAACATCTTGAACCCCCGATCGATACTGTTCTGTGACACAGATCATCCACCGAGCCAATCAGACTCATCCGAGTCTGATGAATTAATATGAGTCAATCCAGCACTACTTATTGATTAGTCCGCTTCTACATTTGCTTTTCTGATCATTAATCTAATTTGTAGATAAAGAAAGGGCGGATAGGATATAGTGGTGATGGAAAAGAGGACATTCCACTGAAAACGTTGAGAGATGGAAAGATTAAGGGAATTTCAGATGCTCCAGGCATGGCTTAATTAAATACGTGTGGTGAGGGTACAGGTGCACATTAAGAAGGCAAGAGACAAGCCATCTGCTGCTACTGCAAGACATGCCAGGGATGAAATATTCATAAGCCCACAAACACACACATACAAACACTCATGCACTTTAATATCGGACAGCCTCACATGCACTTACACACTTGTACAAGCACAGCAGAGTGTATGCATTTGTAAGTCACACACACACACACTTACAATTTATTTTACAAAGCCTCGAACCAATTGGTGTCCTGGGCAGAGTGAGTTTGACTTGTTTATATGCACTTCAGCATAAGTCCCCGCTGCGGCCAGAGCTTTATCTCATTTACATTTGATTTAACAGCCAAGAATATGTGCCTCGTTTTAGCCTCTTTCAATTACTCTCCAGTTGTGACATCAATAAGTTGAACCCCTCATTCACAAGAGACTGAACCTACAACCTCAAAGGAATTTAAACAGAAAATGCTGATAAAATATGAACTCGTATAAGCAGTGGTCGAATTGTAAAAATATTTGATTACAAAATGTGTCTAATTTTTATAAAGGTTTTTATTATATATATATATATATATATATATATGTGTGTATATGTGTGTGTGTATATATATATATATATATATATATATATACACATATATATACACACATATATATATATATATATATATATATATACACATATATACATATACACATATATACATATACATATACAGACATATACATATACATACATATATATACACACATATATATACACAGATACACATACACACATACACATATACACATACACATGTGTGTTTATATATATATATATATATATATATATATATATACACACACAGTACTGTGTAAAAGTCTTAAGCCACTAGTTTTTTCACCAACAAAAAAATGCTTTTAAGTGGGTTATTTCTCTCTTTTAAAGTTTGTGAAAATATAGTAAAAATTCACATTACATTTTTTTTAAGTTGTTGCCCCAATAAAAGAAATACTTTATGACTCATAATGTGCCTTCTGATCGCACAGTCATCCACCAAATAAACAGTTCCCCAAGGGATGACACTCTTTCCAATCGACTTCTGTCTCAACCACAAACTTCCACCCTGATGAGAGCACCATTAGAGGAAAGTAGCTTGTGTAATCAGACAGTTAGCAAACTACACTATACTGCAAAAAACGCTTGTTTATTTTTCATAGCTGTAGATAAAGATTACTGCAGTTTGTTTTACAAGAAAATTTCATGTTTAATTCCGTTTTGATCCAACTGTGGTTCTGAGTGAATCTGAGTCTCCTGCTTCTGCTCTTCTCTGGCTTTTCTCTGTCAGCTTCTTGACAGAAGACTATTAAACACTCGTTTTGGGTATTTTGGGATACCGGACAAGACTTGCTGTTAACAAGGTTTAGGTATGGACAGTTCTGCTGACTAGCTGTTCTGTTACCGGACAAACTGATATTTTCTGACAGGATCTGGTGTCTGGGGTTGGAAACTAGTTATTATCTGGTGACGAAACCCAATTTAACACAGTATCTTGTTGCAGTTTATGCTGTGCAGTACTGTCCAAAATGCTCTCTCTTTTTCTGCTTTTGTTTTTGATCTAAGAACAGCTCAACACCTTATTTATTCACAAATACCACAGGAAGTTCTAATGAACAGACATGTGTCTGGGGGGGTTTGAAAATTAGATTCTGAATGTGACTCATTCCAACAACAGGAAGAGATTGTATTTTTATTAACTTGTTTCCAGCAGAACAAAATGTGACATGATTCCATCATTCCAGAGCAGGCTTGGATTTTCCATATCAGACAGCATGTATGTTATTGATTTCAGTAAGGGCGTCAAATTTGTCTTCAAAGTCGTCCTTGTTGATTACACATTCCCTTGATTGCTTTTTTTTTTTCCTGGGTTAAGGTGCGCATGCACACAGATGGTGACTTTGAAGATGCTGCATGGGTGTAGGGCTCTTTCCTCTCTGTTTATAATTATAAGTTTGTTGCGGAGAGATTTATGCTTTGGTGTGACAGCAGCTGGCAGATTCTCAAAGTCTGACTAATACAACTTACAAACAGTCTCTGTAAAATATGTGAAACATTTGGAATGGCATACTGTCTCTAAGTTCTCTCAGCAAACTCTTACTCATTTAGATGTCATGGGATTTATTTGCATACTCAACAGTGATGGTTGTTACCCAACTACTGAATCTTCAGCGTCACGGCAAAAAAAAAAAAGACATTATGCAAAAGTTGTGAATTCACGTTCTTTTTCTTCCTTGTCATAAAATAAAAATACTGTGTTTCGTGAAATAATGGCATATTGACTTCACTACAACGAGTGCAAATCATGAAAACAGGATGCAGAACTGATTACTTTCAGTGTATCATAAACATTCGACACAACTTCTGTACAAACGACTTAGGAACTGGTTCTTTGTAGTGAATCAAAAAAAGTCAGATTCCTACATCCTGGCATCACAAGACAAAAAGTGTCACGTTAAACATGAAAATCATCAACATCCGTATAAACGAAACTGGCAAACAGCCCAACAACTCTACCATATTAATAATTCATGTGTCAGTGCATGCTGGAAAATGGCTTTTTTCAGTGTAGGTCTATTTGAACTAATAAAAATGCAGTAAACCAACTCGCCTACTGTGCTTGTTGGTTTGACGTCAAACATCTGAGAGAAATGTAAGAAAAAAAGCTGCTTTGAGATGCATTACTTGCGTTGATGCAAACCAAACATGTTTACCCAACCATTCAGCTTACCTTTAGCACTTTCTAGGAAAAGATAGACATGTAAACTCATGAAATAAAGATGATATATGATGTTGCTATATAAATGTATGATATTAGTAAAAGGAGAGCCATGTTTTCAATCATCTCAAACAATCAATTAATACATTTCCCTATACACAGGAAAGACGTGCGTGATAATGGCAGTCATTCATAATCTACTAAGCACTGCCCTTGATAAAGCACACTATTCAAACACCAAGGGGCCAATTATCCTGAATAAGGGCCTATCACTTGTGTCAACAATGTACAATCGGTTTTGACATTGACATTTGTTTTGCTAGGTTGCCATTAATAATTGAAGCCTTTTACAGAAGACCATGAACTATGGAATGAGAGAGGTTTTATTTTATGAGGTCTATATAATGTGGGTACTGTATATAGCTGCAATTCCCTGCAAGTCTGAAAAAACAAAAAGGTCCCTTGGACAACTGGAAAATCAGACACAAACTGGTTAGGGAATTGATAAATATATTGTTTCAGAGCACTGAAGTGCAAATTACTCCGTGTTTGTACATTTCTACATTCCTTGAGAGTAATGTATATTAATATGCATGCTCCCGTACAAGGGAATGTTTTAGATATTAACTGACTGAGGCGTGACATACATGCATATTGTTCCGATGTCAACTTTGGTTATTCACTGAAGACTGGAATACAATGAAACTCCATGAACCATCTGCCTATTCCTTCAGAAAAAACCCTCATTTCATCTCTCTTGCGCTCTCTTTCCATTTCCCACCGTCATTTTCTGCCACAAGGTTTTAGAAAAACACTTTCTTTCACTAACATCAAGCAACATTTTATTCTGCAGTCATTTCTTTTTTTGGAACTTGAATTCGAAATCATTTTGGCTTATAGTCACCATAAAGGTTTATGTTTCCTACCAACCTGTTTTAAAGGAATATCAGATCTCTCATGGAGCCCAGATTCATTCATAATTCAGCATATGCCAGTTGTATCTTCCTTGCATATCTGACTCGCTCTCCCCTAAGAGAGCCCCTGGAATGAAGCCATTACTGGGATGACATTCACACCAGGGATAGGGGTTTCCTTCAATCAGATCAATACGTCACAGAGAATGCATGTCCTTCAGGGTATTTTTAAAACTAAACGTACTGTATGTATTTCTAATAAAGCTGGCAGACACCGTTTGATTGATCATTGCAGAAATGGTAGAAATAATTTAATCTGTACTATGCCTTCTTTAAGTTGTTTTGTATTAAGTTTATGAACCGCTTTTACAAAGAGTCTCTGAATTATTGAGTCATATATGTGGTAATCAAAGCACTCAGATGGGGTCAAACTGTGCACTAAAACTTCTTAATCGATTAAGAGTCTCACTAATTGATACTTATAAATAGAAGGATTCATCTCCGGTGATTCTGAATCCAATGCACTTAAAGTATAGGCTAAAATCGGTCACATGGGAATTCCTGCTTTGAAGTATCACAAGTACAAAGCTAATGTAAGCTAGGGAATTTGGATTTTTAAAAATATGGATGATAATTAACAAGGTAAAGACACAGCTTTCAAACAGTGGAGATAAAAAGAGCAGAACACACGAAGAGCTGAAAAAAGCCTTGTATACCTGTCTTGTTTATAGACGGTTGAGGTAAATGAGTTTGCTAACCTTGTGTTTCCCTCTCGATGTCTCTGTTAGCTGCTTGTGGACAGATATTGGCATGGGAATGAGTCATGATTTGATCCACTTCACATCCTCCTCTGGAGTTTTCACTCAAGCGTTCCCTTTGTGTATACAGGCGCATCCCTTCATTATTATATCAAAAGCCTGATTAATTGAAAGCCCCTTGGAAACTCTAACACAATTGACTGTCAATTATTTTATTGAAAACAAGCCACCAGCCTTTGATTGTTGCCCAAATCCTACGCAAGCCCTTTAGCTGCCTGTCAGGTCAAACTTATTCAAGCTGGGGGGTAATTCATCATAATGACACCGCAATTGTGATTTCGGATTCAACTCTATTCACTGACGGTAATGGGAAAAGTACAGCTGAGGCATTAAAGTCGATGTAGTAACTTAAAATTGCACATACCATTACATGCATCTCCTGTCAGGAACTTGTATAGTCATTTTAATGCTGGTGGTTGGCAGGTTTAGACACATGATTGATTGACTCAAGAGCCAGAAGCATTTTTATTTTGTTAGTTATTTATTTATAAGAAGTTGCTGCTGTTTTTGTGTGCATCCTTCCCCCAAATTCTAAGCTATTTCTTGGATCTCCAGATTTTATGTTTTATTTAATATAGATTTTTGTACCTAAACTTATACTGTGTATATGAATGTTAATGTAGTGACACGTAAAAACCTTACTGTAAGGTAAGGTATTTTGCTTTGCTGTACGTTTGTGTGATAATCAAGCAGCAATCTCCTGCTCTTTTTCGTGAAGCCAATACGGAAGTGACTAGAACTGCAATTCACCAACTGGCCGCTAGACTCCCCATTAAAATGCTTAACTTCACAGCAGATAAAAACATGTTTACAGCCTGGTTCAAAAAAATATTTTGGTCTATATAGCTAATTTTGCTCTGAGGGGGCAATTTATTATTATAACTTATCTTTTGAAATTATATTAAGCCTTAAAGTTCTGCATAATTAAGGGCGGGACAACTTGAGTGACAGATGGATTGCCGCTGCTCTCACCGCCGTCGAACTAGGTGGGCGTGGTTTTATCAACCAGCTCCCGCCTTTTTGTCCATTTTTGATTATGCGAGAGTGACCGGTGGTGACACGATTCCAACATGGCGCTCTTCAGAAATCTACGGTTGACGTCATAGACACTACTTCCATGTTTTTTTACAGTCTATGGCAGGGGTCACCAAGTTCGTTCCTGGAGGGCCGGTGTCCTGCAGGGTTTAGCTCCAACCTGCCTTAACACGGCTGCCTGGAAGCTTCAAGTATACCTAGTAAGAGTTGGAGCTAAACACTGCAGGACACCGGCCCTCCAGGACCAAACTTGGTGACCCTGATAATACAAAGTTTGTCAAGACTTTGCCAGAATCTTCTAAAAAAGGGAAAGAACATGAGAACGAGCATGTTTGTGCATATGTGCACTGCTTGACTGAAATAGGTGTTATGCACAATCCCTTTTATTAGCCAGAGGCTTCAATCTATATCATTGACTTCCTGCACCTTTTAAAGACGACTTAACACATCTTAACACCTCCTAAGATAATGGTTTTAATTAAATTCAGCCAACACCCTAACAGCAGATAAAAAAAAATACAGATTGAGGGATAAAGAGAAAATCTTGAAATAAATATTCAGGCGTTGCAGAGAAGGGAAAACCTGTAACGCATTTTGTTTTGGTGGTGGAGCTCAGCATTATTAAATATTCATAGACTGATAGATAGGGATACTTTATAAATCCCCTATGGCAAACTCATGCAACCTCTCAGCTGACTAGGAAAACAAAGAGTAATATTCATTGCAGAGATTTTGTCATTGTACTAAACTCAAAGAAACTAGCACAAATTATGAATTTAACCATGGGGAGTTCATAAAAAAAGTCTGTAAAAAGCCAGTGAAGTTTAAACCGCCTTTACGATCTTTGAGATTTAAAGGCATCTGTGCGGTTTTCTTTTTAGTTTTTTGAGATGGTCCAAAACAGCCAGTCTATTAATGTGTCTATTAATATTCACGAAATGTTTAACGAAATCCTCCCCACTCCACAGAATCTACTCTGCCTACCAAAAATACCAGATTTACCCAAGCAGCCTCGGCGGGACCCGATTTGATAATTGTCAGTCTATCCTCTCGTTAACTTGCTTTTTGCAATGCCGATGAGAAGGAGGACAGGTGCCTCTTTCAGCACAGCCCAGCTGGCTCTTCAGTCCTAATTCATCCTGCTTCAAGTGTTATTGGCCAAGCTAGAGGTAAATCACACAATAAAACACTGCAAAATAGGATGCCATTTCTTATACAGCACCCTACACAAAGATAATTACAGTGGCGTCATAGAAATGCCGGGGCGTTTCCCATTGGACCAAATTGGCGATTGCAGCCAGAAGTGAACTAAATGAGTTGGTTCCCCTTATCAGTGCTGATTTCGTTATCACATTTAAAAGTTAAAGATGAATGAAAAACAGCTGCCATTGCAATCTAGGATCTGTGGGGTCCAGAAAGGTGATCTATTTTTTTCTCATTTAAATCTTAATGGGATTGTAAAGCTGACAGAGTGTGGCTCATACAAACATACATTTGTTAGGTGTGAATTATTTAGTGTTTACCAAAGGGCGCTGTACATAGTTTATCACTGTGGCATAAGGCAGTGTGTGTTTTATTGTCACATTGAACTGTTGTTCTCTGGCTTAGATGAAATGGTTAAATGCGACAGGAGAAAAGCTTAAATCAAGTATTTAGTTCCCAGAGATCATGGAAGCAAATGCAATGTAGATTTGTGCTACTTGTTAATGCTAGTTAATCGAGGGAGGGACTTTACCACTCCATTGAGTACTTGATTGGACAATTCTGAAGGAGTGTGCTAGAGTCATCAATATTTTTGCACTGAAAAGAAAGAAAGAATGTAAATGTTAAATCTGCTAGATCTTTGAATTTTCTCAACTTTCAGGATCTATTATATCTACAAAACTCTGATTTAGTCAGATCTTGCATAAGACACAAGTCTGTCAATTTAGCTTGGTCCTCTCCCTACATCTGTAAGTAACATGGACATTTTACTTGGTCTTTTCTGGTCTGAAATGTGGTAATTAAGCGTCATTAATTGACATGCCCCCCCAGTATGTAATTACAGACAGAAAGAGGGACAGCAGCAAAGAGAGAAACAGCTTTAAATTACTCATTCATGTGTGCAGTGGAAAGTTTAGCCATCTTCTAAGAAGCATAGATTTACATAGGTCATCCTCAATTACTCTGGAATGATCTTTGGTAATGGCGCTGGTTTCATTTCTTTCCAGAAGACTGTGAGGTGAGCACAATTACATCTGCCGTTTAACCTCCTAGCCCTCGATTTAGAGTTGACCCTGTCATGACAGACACCGATCACGCGATGTGGATCAGTTAGTGCGACAGGCAGAATTTCTGCATGGACTGCGGTAATTGTTGCAAACGAGCCCGTTTGGTAAGAGATTGAAGTAATGATTGGCACAGAGCTTTGTTTGACACGACTGATCATGGCCAAACTTTCTAGCAAGAGGTATTCTTTAGCTTAAAGGGTTACTCCACCCCAAAATGAAAGTTACGACCACTTGCCAGCTTTGTCCAACCTTGGAACACAATTTAAGATATTCTAGATGAAAACCGGCAGTCTTGTGTCTGTTCATTACTGGGACAGACACACTGTTACATATGGTCCAGAGAAGTATGAAAGACATGGGCAGAATAGGAAATAAAAACAATGACATTTAGTGTCTCATAGCACATTTTTAGAGAGACACAAAATTTTGTAATTTTTTTTCTCTCTGCATGCAAAAGCTATTCTCTTTGCTTCATAACTTTACGGTTGACCCACTGACGGTAGACTATTCTGACAATGTTTTTCATACTTTTCTATGCCTTGACAATGTTCATTACTTGGCAGTCAATGGGATATTGTTTATCTGAAATATCTTATTTAATTGTTCTGAAGACAAACAAAGATTGTATGGGTTTGAAACGACATGGGGGCAAGTTATTAATGACAAATGTGTATTTTTGGGGGTGGAGTAACCCTTGTTTTTAAGTGTCTTGTGTTTACCATTGCAACATTAAAACATATAAAAGTTCACAATGCACACAGTTTTTAACAATTTAAAGTAACGGTTTCCTATTTTAATATATGTTTGCATAAAATTTATTCCTGCGAGTAAGCATTTCTGCCTGTGCAATAAATCATTTTAGTCATTTTGCCTTTTTTTGAGAAGAATAAAAATAGAGCTGTAACTGATGGGGAAAGAGAGGTGAAAATGTTGCAAGCACGATTCAAACTTTAGCCACACCTCCGATCAATAATAATACCCCTTGAGCCTTGACACTGTTATGTAAGGAGATGGAAGTGGGAAATAACTTAATAAGACTAAAACTTTGAACTTTGCTATAAAAATCGCATCAAAGACGGGTTGCGAGTGGATCTCATGGGTGACCATCCTTCACACCTGGAGTAAAGAAGTCAAGCAAATTGAAGTGCAGGTTGCCTTCACACTACGACGGGCTCCAATCACACAAACACCTCCCACACGCCAGCCAATCAATTCTCATGCTTCACAGCACCTCCCACGCAAGTGTTCCCACACCGACCACGCACATGTTACACCCCGATAACCATGAGGGGGAGAGAGAGAAGCGGAGAGAGGGAGAAAGGCTGAGAGACAGGTGGACAGACAGAGATATTCATTCACAGCTGTTTTCTGTGAAAACAAATTAAAGTACCCCATGAGTACTTGAATTGTCACCTCATAAAAGCTTTAAAAAAAGATGTCAAATATGAGAAGACAAACAAGGATGGGATAGACAGCCAAGAATAAGAAAGATGGCAGACGAGATGTACCACACATTTCTTTGGCCATGCTTTTCTATAATGAAAGTGTATGAGCACATTACGGTCCAAAACTGCAACACCACAAAATTATACTTTTATGGTGGTAGAGTTCTCATTTTAATGCTAAAAAACTTGATAAATTATAGTGAAGCCTGGATATTCTTTAGAGAAAGTCATATGGAGCAACATGAGATGATGTAAATGATGACACGGTTTTATTTTTGGTGAAATATTCCTCAAATTCATGCAGGAAACACCGTTAGCGCTCTACAGATTAACTCTGATAACTCTATCTTTCTATTACTATGCAAATGACAGGGATCGATTGTTATTGATTACGCAGGTTATCTCAAAATTAATCTGTTTGATTTTTTTCTTTGGTCCAATACCACAGTCTCTGTTTTGCGTACAAGGGTTTATAAAAGCAGCATGACGGCAGAAGATAAAGGAAAAAGTCTTAGGAGAATGACTTTAAAGAAAGGGGAGAAGAAAACAGATACATGAATAAAAAAAAAACGGCCTTGAGACAGGTTTTTACATCATACTAAGTGTAAAAGTATTGGTGACGAAACGCGTCCATAAAGGTCTATACACGAAAGTTACATAAAGTCGGATTAAAGATAGCTGCAGCTGTTTTTTATCAATCACTCACAACATTTTCTATATCTATTCGATTCACACTTGTTTCTACTTTGACCCACACCTGGATGTAGAGCACACCTGGATGGCAGTCGTTCACTTACACACCAAGAGCTGAAATGGCCAGCATATATAATTTGCAGAAATGACATGTTTTTTGGCTTTTCCACACAGATAGGAGTCAAACTTAAGTTCCAGACTCTACCCCTTGCCTATTGATCCACACTTGTGGCAGATATTTAAACCTGTAATACAGGCGTTGTCTGTGTAATTGAATTTGGATTTAAGTATTGCAAAATCTTAGAATTAATGACAAATGTAGAACAATGCTGTGCTTTCAAGATAAAGCAGATGCAAAAACAGCATGCTGTACATATACATATGCTTAAACACTTTCCATGTGCGTGCATGTCTGTCTAAGTGTGTGTGTGTGTGTGTGTGTG
>JAUMHR010000076.1:12937470-12951851 GCA_032361145.1 Enteromius fasciolatus
GCTGTACATATACATATGCTTAAACACTTTCCATGTGCGTGCATGTCTGTCTAAGTGTGTGTGTGTGTGTGTGTGTGAGTGAATGCATGTGTGCGCGTGTGTGTGCACGTCACAGCTGGGTATATAAGTGCCTCTCTCCCTCCTTCCAGAGAATACCCACTTTCATTCTCCTCCAAGCTCTCAAAACAGAATAAGGTAAGAGATCCTATCTATCTATCTATCTATCTATCCTTTAGATCTATCTAACTTTAGAGTAAAACAGAGTAACAGAAGAAAATTGTAAACGCTGCTTGATAACTTTCCTGTCTTTGTAAAATTATTTACTTAATACTGTGTATATATTTACTTAAAATGTCTTTCATCATCATACACGGAGTTGATAAAAAGTCTAAAAAATAGCTCATTTGTAACATCAAATAACTGTTTTCCTTGCTATTTTCTATTCTGGTCAAATGAATGCGTTTATTGATTACTGATTCAAATTTAAAGGATAAATCTTTTTTACTTAATTATTTACATTTAAAATGTATGTGATTAAAACCAAATTAAAATAAGAACAAAAATGTGATGTTTATAGTAAAATTAATTATTAAATAAACAGTATATCAGTAAATGATCAACTAAATCAACTAAACTGTATATCAGTAACAATAAAAGTAAATATATATTTCATATTAGTAACGATAAAATAACATTAAATTGTATGGTAGTAAAAACAAACAATATGCACGTGTATTTGATATTAGTAATAATATAAAATAATCAGTAAATAATTAAATCAACTAAACTGTATATCAGTAACAATACAAGTAAATCAAACAAAATTTAATTATAATAATAATAATACAATTAAATTGCATGGCATTAAAAACAAACAATATTCACATACATTTAATTTTAATAAAACTAATAACACAAAAAGAAATGAACATGAAAGTTTATGGAAGAAAAAAACCTACAAATATATAAATACATTCAATATTAACAATAAAATATATATGATAGAAATTGCATAAAATTGTTTGTCAGAAAAGTGTTAAAAAAGCATCTATTTTAACATGCTTGCCTCTCTCTGCTCCTCTCGTTCACATTTGCAGGATGAACAGCGGGGTGTGTGTGTGTGTGATCCTGGCTGCGCTTTCTGCCTCCTGTTTGGGTCGGCCCCGCTCCTCTTCCCCTGACACTGATGACAGCCCTCTCCCCTCGCAGCTGGACACCAGTTTAAGCGGGCACCAACGGCTCGTCCGCTCCACCAGCCTCACCCTCAAACAGCAGCCAGCAGACACAGACCAAGACACCCGTGCCAACCTCAGTGAACTGCTGGCCAAACTCATCTCCAAAAAAGGTGAGAGACATGTGAACGCCCAGCAATGACCCACAAATGACAGAAAGAACGACAGTGGTTCTCAGTCGTCTGAACAAACAAAAGCTTGGCTTTGTGCACAGGACAGAAAGACAGAATGAGTAACAGCGAAACTAACTGATACATACATAAGTGGACAACAGGAAGAGCTGGAAGGAGATGAAGCAGACAAACTGATCAAGATTCATTTCATTCTGCTCCGTCTCTTTTTTCCCCATCTCTTCTGCTCTCTGTCCCTTTCCCGTTACTTGTGTATGAACAGTGTATCTTTTGCTGTTATTTGAAAAGTAGCCAAGAACTATAATATATAGGAGTATAATAATTAGTGCAAAAAAATAAAAAATTAAACTGCGATTTGGCTTATTTTTCACTGAACATAAAATACTCAATTCCAAAAATGTTATCAATAAAAAATAAAAAATAACATATTTAGAGAAAGTTCTGTTTTTAAGAGAACAACAGGAAGGTTAAATAACAAACAAGCAGATAAAATCATTACATGACACTACAGGTTTCTGCGTGAAGAGAGGAAAACCTTTGTCACGCACTACACAGTAGCTCCAGGTTAGCGTTGCTGGGCATTTACAATCACAAACACAGCCAAGTGAAGCATGTTTATGCCCGAGGTGTACGAGGGGCGGATATTTTTGGGTCAGGTGTGCACCATTAAATTGCGTAACCACTCATTAGGGCGTCTCCTATTCAAAGGGGATCTAACTATTATCATTCCTAATCGCAGGAACAGGGAATTGCGCCTGTGAACTTGCAAGCTCAGTTTGACATGACATTTTACTAAATTGTAAACAAGGAGAGCCTGTAATGTGTGTTTGGGGATTTTTAAACATAACAGCAGGGGTAGGCAACGTTGATCCTGGAGTGCTGATGTCCTGCAGAGTTTAGCTGCAACCCTGAAAAAAACCTCACCTGGCTGTAGCCTTGAAGACCTTGATTAGCTTGTTCAGGTGTGTTTGATTAGGGTTGGAGTGAAACCCTCCAGGACTGACGTTGCCTACCCCTGCATTACAGAGACCAAATATTCAAGGACTTCAATTAAAAATTGAGGAACAAATTCTAAAAGGTTTTCTTGAGGAGTTTTAGGTTTGGGTGACAGACAATATCCTTAAAAGCCAATGGAACGTCCAAGCCATGATATAATGTAGGGGTAAAAACATTCAGTGTGTGTGTGTAGTGGGAACTAACTGATCCCATTAATGAGAGTCCTAGTTTCTCACCGTAGGTCAGCTCTGTCTCTCTCTTTCTTTTAAGAATTTTGAGTAGGAGGTGCAAGCTTCACACATGTCAGCATGTCACAACAAGTCTACAACTTGTACAAATCTCAAAGAAATTATAGTATGTATAGCGTGTTAAAAGTCTCCCATCTGTTGCAAACAGTATCACACCCTTGACAACAGATTGAATGACACCTAACATGCTGTATGAAGCTGAAATGTTGCCCAAACACAGTAGCACGCCACTCAACTCTTTCCAATCACATCTATTAAAAATAATTATTACAATTCGCAGCAAGCCAAAAGAATCCTGACTGTTTAAATGCCGTTTTGAGCTCTACAGCCCTAAACTGTTTGTTTTGCCACTAACACACTTAAGTATGATTTATGTTTTAATGGGTGACAGAAACTGACTACAGTGCCAGCTTCATTGATATCTTGCCATTTAGAACAAGTTTTTTTATATAAGAGATTAGAAATAGCATCTAAAAGTGATGATTTACACTGTGAGTAAGTGTTTGAATGAATTCATCAAATCCACTTACTTGTATATACCATGTCACTATATATTTTGACTTAACTTCTTTCTTTCTTAGGTTCTGTTCGCCGCAACTCCTCCGTGAACAACAGAGCAAACAGCATTAACCATCGGATAAAAGATCGGGATTACGTGGGATGGATGGATTTTGGCCGCCGGAGTGCTGAGGAATATGAATACTCATCATAAAATCCATATATATCACCTGGTTGCTCATCTACAAATAAAGAGTATATTTATTACTACTATTGTTATTATTCTAATGTACATTTGTTAAGAAACCAGTATAATGCAATATACACATATGCCTAATTTTGCAAAACAAAAAGGCAAAAAAAGTCTTGAAGTATTGTTGTTGTTTTTCAGTCTTGTCATTTTATTTGATTTTATTTGTCACATATGGGGTGGCTTTTGCATAAAGAACCATTAAGCTGATGTGCTTGTCAGATTCATGAAACTACAGTTTTCAATAAATCAGGTCAGCATTCAACTTTGGCCTTAAATCCTACAGACTCCGGCCGTTTGTCCATCAAAACAACTCACAACCACAAGAACTCCGCTTTTAATGGAGGGAAGTGCTTGACAAATGGCTTAAGAAGACTTTGCGGCTCAAACTGCTTTCGTGGGAAGCCTCTTTGCTTGAAAAGAAAGTGAAAAATCAATAAATGAGTAAATGAATTAATGGAGGAAATGCTTTAAAGAAACATTAAGTGGAGACAGTGGGACAATTTCTGGTTGAAACAGGCCATTTGAATTATTCAGATGCTCTACTAAGACAAAGACAAAGAAAGTGGAAAGAGTCAGAAAAAAAGAGAGTTGAAAGTGTCTTATACTTCAAGGCAGACTCAAGGGATTTACTTAGCTTCATACATTGTCCAAGGGTAAAGATTTCCGTTTGACAGACACACAGAGACGGAAATAGACTGGAAAAGAGACAGATGCAATAGACCCCTCTATATAATAACAGGCCAACCGTCAAGCTGCAATGGATATGGCATACAGTATGTCTTCAGACTGATCAGCCGCCACATGCACGCACGTCACTGTCTACCATAAATAGGCAATATTTAGAGACCCGAGAGCTGGACAGAACTGTCATATTCAAAACATCACCCTTTTCCTCCACTGACCCTTAATAATGGTGAAATGCTACTGAGCTGTAATCAAATACAGGCCAATAAGAACAAATGTTAATCGCATCAAACCCTCAATTACAGATCTAATCCAACATCGAAAATTGGATTGGATTCAACTTGTCATTAAGTAGTCAAATGGGAATAAAGTTATTGGAGTCAGGACTGTTGCTGGGCAGGAACATTGAACACTGGGGGACACTTAGGTAAAACTTTCTAATTGGGGCTCACTGGTTAGATTCGTGGTACCGGTGTAAGCTTAACGATGAGCAGTTGTTTGTGTTATTTTGTGTCTGGTTGGATGACGCAAATGGATTAACCAAAACATGGCTACTCATTTGTGACCAGAGATTAACATTCTCATGATATATATATATTTTTTAAACATCTCTTAATGGAATTGCCCCCAAGCCGATGGGAAAATCATTCAAATGCATAAAATAGTCATAAACATCTCCAAATGCTGCCCTATCTGCTTCAGGTTATTAAATGCTACTATTTGGGCTGATTCATTCTTATAGACATCTTTGTAGCTTATGAGAAACACTCCTGAGCAAATAATTCCAGCCCTGTTCCCATGGCAATTACCATGAAAACCCAGCAGGTCTCTTTTTTTTTTCTTTGGACTCTTAATTTGGAGAGCATGTCTGAAGTAGGCAAGAACTGAAATTAGGTTAGCCGCCATCCTGTCTGGGATAACAAATTGCTTTGCTTTAATTTGTACTTGTCTTGTACTTCTTCATACCAAACAGCTGCATTATAGGAAGCAACCCATACTCATTTCAAATAAGGGAGGAAACATTCTGACTGACCAAAACTATGAAACCAAGTCCAAATTATAGCCTATGAACAGCAATGCAATTCCAAACAAAAACTCAGGTGGCCTTGCTCATTTATTACGACCAAAAAACGGGAGAAAATTTACATGTAAACTTGCTTACCTCATTTATTCATTCCTGCTACAGTTCTTCGCGCCATTTTGAAAGCGCGCCAATTTACCTCAGTTTACCTTTGCTTCTATTTAACGTTTTTTAAATCCTGAAATGGACACCAAAATGTTAAATAAATAAAAAATAAAGTTCCTTAAAAGTCAAATTGTCAAGAAATATTATCATTTCTTAGTTGAAGCATGAGAAACACAATCAAAAAAGTCCACATTTTTACTTGTAAATACCATCGGCGGGTTGTGTAAATAAAGAAAACAAATGTGTGAGGTCACACTGCCCTCTAGTGACAGTTATGCGCATCGGCAGACTAGAAACATACATTTTATTTCTCTGCATTTATTTTTATTTGAAAACAAGAGAAATCAAACGAGCTTTATTGCACTAATCTAAAAGCTTCTCCCTTGTACGACCATTACCTGAGAGCAACTAAATATCAAAAACGTAATGAAACAGGTGTTAAACAGCACATTAGAAGGTCAAAGTGCACATTTCATATAACATGAAACAAAACAAAGTGAAAGAATAAATAAAAAGAATAAAATCGCTATAAACACAAGTGCTCAGTGCTCATTAGTGCTCTCCAACGTTTTACAATTGTTGAGTAAAAACTCTGGCGTGACAGATGACTGAAATACAGGCACTCGCTTTTTTACATTGAAAACCAGCAAGACAGCAGCACTTTCTGAAATCAATCAATCCATGTATCCAATAACCCTCAATTCATTCACCCGCTCATCAAACGAAAAGCTACAATTGTCACTATGTTATTAAAGATGTGTCTTCTAAAAAAAAAGGTACAGACGGACAGATAAAGATAGGAAGAGTAATGGAGGAAAAGAGAGTTGGGTGCTATCCTATCTGCTAGCATCAATACATCAACTCAAATGTCATCCTTCAAAACCAGCAGGCAACCAGGGAAAATACATTATAGTTGCCGAAAGCACGAACAGAACACCATTGATCCCGGATCGATACGTTTTCATATACCCTGGAAATGCCCTCAGCTCAAAAACTTCTAATTTATAGTGATTGAACCATACATGTGACTGCAGATTTTCTAGTTCATTTGGTTTTTGTTGATTTATTCCTTCCTGCATGTGCACTGGTTGGGAAGTCAAAGTGAGGTCAAAGGTTACATACAATCAGCAATCATCTGTACAGGATACATGTCACATAAGACTGTACAGGGCAAATCAGGGAGTTAGTGAGGAGAGAACATACAGAGAGATCAACATGAATTAAAATAACATTTTAAACTACCATCTGCATATATGTGTGTGTGTGTGTGTGTGTGTGTGTGTTTATTAAGATAGAAATGAAAATTCTCTCCTCATTTACTCACTCGCATGTTGTTCCAAACCTGTAAACATTTGTTTCTTCTGCTAAATACAAAAGACAATATTTTTTCAAGAGCGTTTATAATCTAAAAATGTTGCTGAACACTGCTGAACACAAAAGAAGATATAGACTCTTTTCTTTTGTGTTCAGCAGAAGCAGAAAAAAGAAATACAAGTTTGAAACAACATGTAAATGATTTGTTTCAGTATGATTTACTTCCTTCTGAAAATTATTTTTTGGGTCACATAATGAAAGTCAATGAGGTCCAATCATTTTGTGTTCTGTGAGGTCAGATGTGGAATGATATAAGGGTGATTATCACTTCAGGTGAGGGTGTCTTTTAGTGTATATAAGTTTTGACTTGAATTCTATGTTAGTAAGTTAGTGAGGTACAATCCACTGATTGTGTGATTCATTATTATGCATAACTCATTATTTAAGACTTGTTTGCTTGGGTAGTTTAGGAGCCAATAGCATTTCGTCCCCTTGAGGGCCAGGCCCCTTCATTGCCATACTGGCCCCAACCATAGCAGGATAGCTTCGATTCCTTCTCATACCTTCATTTAGTGGACTAAAAGGGGACCCTGCCCTTCGAAGCCCACCCAGAGGACCTATAAGTGGGCTTGGTCTTGAAAACCCTCCACCCGTTGCCCCAGAAGCCCCAGGGCTTGCTAACCCCAACCTTTTCAGCTTATCCACCAAGTTGAGACTATACATACTGACATCGGTTTGGCTCTCACAGTCTTTAGCCTGAGCCCCAGACACCCCTGCCACCTCTTTCAAGATAGACCTTGCTGGCTTTGAAGCCAAGAAGTTTTCATAGGACGGGCTCTTAAAAGAGAAAGGCGTGGAGGTGTCCGCATCAGAAACAGCTGAACCTGGGCTGGGAGTGCAACGGGTGGGGGAATTTGGTGGAGTGGTGGGTCGGTTCGGGTCGGGAGGTGGAGGAGGATTAACTGAGGTGGAGAAGAGGACTTCTCCACCTCCTCTGTCCCAGCTCTGAGGCTGGTACACGGCAGCAGAGATGCCCCTCTCCTGCAGGAGGCGCACCAGGCCCAAAGATGTGCTGAAGGTTTTGGTGGAATCCCGCAGGTTGGTGAAGGACTGAGACTGGGACAGGCTCATTCTCCGGGGAGTACACGGCGTGACGGCAGGTGTCGAGCGCAGACTGCTTGACATCACGCAGGATGAAGTGGGGACAGGGTTTAAACTGGACAGAAAAGCAGAAAATTAAGTGCCGATTGGCTAGTCTGTTATTCTCTCAGTTACAGGACAGTGCATTACCTGGGTGTCACCCTTGTGAGCTCATCAGACGGATGGAGGATTTTGCAGGTGGTGAAGGTGTAGGTTGAACTTGTGTGAGCCATGCATTTGCCCGGGAAATACACTGGAAAAGATAGAAAAACATTTGATTAAAATATTTTTATTTATTTATTTTTGTCTAAATTAATAATTTATAAAAGTTATGAAAGTTGTATTAAATATATATATTCTTTAAATATATATATACATATATAGACTTGGAGAACAAAAAAAACAAAAAAAAAAATACACATATATATATATATATATATAAAATGTTTATAATGTTTTTCACTACGCTATCATGTTTTTATTGTGTACTTTTATTTTTATTTTATCTATTTATTTTTTACCTAGTCAAAATAACCCATCTGCAGTTTGGTTGAGATTAACGCATAAATTAATATTTACATTTTGTATATACACATTTCAATTACATGAATTTCAAATAGTATATATATATATATATATATGTATATACACAAGAAATTTGTACATTTTAATACAGTTTTAAATATTTTTAAATAAATAAATACATTTTATTTTTAGTTTAGATACTCAAATGAATATTTAAATAAATGTAATATTGTGAAATAACTGTTTTCTGTGTGAATATATTTTAACATTTCTGGATTTTTAAATCTAATAAATGCAGCCTCGATGAGCATAAAAAAAACACTAAATATCTTACTGACCCCAAATTTTTGAACGGTAGTGTATATATATATATATATATATATAAACATATAGCAAATAGTGAATAGGGATCTCTCTCTCTCTCTCTCTCTATATATATATATATATATACTTACACAATGTACGTCCAAATTATACCAAAAAAAAATTTTCTTAGCAACTCAAAAAGCATTATAATGTCGATCTTTCAATCACAAACAAGTTTTTTTTAGTATAAGACACAAAGCTTACTTGAGAACTCTATAGAAGCGTGACCTGTGCTGAGACATGGTGACGGGGAGGCTGAGGAAGCGAGGCTATGGGCGGGAGGGACACTGGAATTAGATGTGGTTGTGGTGGGAAGATTCTGGAAATACTGCTCTCCAGGCTCATCTTCCTCATAGTCGGCATAGTGATATACTTCCTCCAGGTCCAGCTCCAAGGGACGGAAGCCTTTCGGGACCACACCTGGTCGAGCATCCAGGATACCGCCCAGATTAGGCTGAGCCAACTGCTGCCAGTGCTGAAGGGTAGCTGAGCCTAGGAAAAGAAAGAGACGAAAGAGATGCTGAGAAGAAGAAGTGTGTGATAACATGACCTTATTTACACAGCAGCTACATCAGCTCAGTGGGGGAAAAAACACGTGATAAACACAGATGTGATAATGAAAAACATAGAATGAAGGAAAGAAAGAATGAGAATATCAAAAGGAATAAGATGAAGTGACTTTATTGAAGAGTGAAGAGAAAGTGCAGAACATACAAAATGAGTGGTGAAAAAAATAAAAGAAAGTAAAAGAATTACAGAAACTATGGACAAAGTGAAAGTTCACTTTTTGTCCATTAGGTGGCAGTAATAAAATACAAAACAGAACTTCTTCCTCCGAGAACTTACACAACAAACTTTAAAATCAGTATTTCAATCACTACTTCATGCAGCTTAAGCACTACAATATATTTCATCATATATTTTATTAAAATATATATATGACTGAATGGATATTTCACATATCACATACAAGGGTTAGCATAGATGAAACACAAATGAAAACCTGCCTCTTTCTTCATAAGAGAATATATAAAGAAGCATAACAGTATCAGCATATGCCAAATATTTTGCATCAGCCAAGTGAGTTTTTCTTTTAAAATTATAATTTGTTTGAAATGAAAGGGTTAGATGACCGAATTTTGACTTTTGGCTAACTATTTCTCATATTTTTCCATTTTCAAAATGATGTCATAACCTGACCGCTAGTGTAAGTGTATCCAGGAGCGGGATTCTCTGAAGTGCGAGTGTTTGCGAGGATGCATTAGCCCCCACAGCGAATTGAAAAGCATCATAGTGGGTGGACGTGGCCTGGAACGGTAACGAAGAAATGTCTTAGGATAGACATTTTGGGTATTTCGGTCACCTTCCAGAGGTTTGACAATCTGGAGCTTGTCGGGAAGATAGGGCCGGCTGGCCCAAGCGCCCAGGGACATGATGCTCTCGCTGTGCACCAGCCTGTTTGAGTAATCTCCACTGTCCGCCGGCTCCCGATTCCGCCTCTCCCGCTCCCCCTCGAAGAAGAGACGCTCGCTCAGACAGTTCTGCCGTCGCAGAGACAGTCGCCTCAGAGCGAGTTTGAGCTCCTCAGAGCCAGATCGCTTCTCAGGGGCGTCCACACTGTGTGGTCAGAAAACAAGAAGGGTCATTTGTTTAATTTAAGGACAGCTTCAAATTGATTCCGTAATGCAAAATGAAAATGATTTCATCCTTAAATGTATGACTTTCTATTAGAAATGTCCACCAATTTTCAAGTCCCCATACAGTTACACTGAAAATATAGCTTTTGGAAATTCTGCACTGACCTTTCATACAAAATAATAATCTCTTCTGCTACAAAATGCCATCGATTTCTGAGAATGACCCTCTGACTCAAATTCAAGTGGCCTTTCAGTGCCATGAATATTTAATATACACACATTGTTTCCCCAGCAAAGTAGCAATGATTCACTTAAAGGTCAATTTAAGGTTATTAGCTTCACGCAGACTCACGCAGCATCCAAGGAGCCGGTCTCCTGGAGCATGCTCTGTGTACGGTTATCAGGCGCTGCATTGTTGCTATTGCTGTCAGAGAGGGCGGAGCTAAGGGGGGAGAGCGTCTGATTGGACCCAGGGATGTTGGTAGCAGAATTAGCAGATCGCTGTCTGACAGACTGGTTGATGTTCTTCACGGTCTCGAACACACGCTTATGACGAACCCTGGAGACAAAAGAACTATTTGTTACGAGATACCGAACTAATTCAGATTACGGCAATGAAAGAAAATGTGTTAAAATACGGAGGACTGTTTTAAACCTCTGTTCTTCATTGTCAGGATTCTCCAGACTCAGTTCCTTCCTCATGCTTCCCTCAATTTCAGCAGCCAGGGAGTCCTAAAACACACATGCACACAACACAAATGTTTACTTAACTATCTTATATACACTTCTATTGTTATAAAACCTAACCAACACACTTAACCTAACTGAAAACTGTACTTGCTATATTTTTACACTGTGTTTTTTAACAAATGTGGACATCACCAAAAGGAGGTTTTGTCAGATTTAGCTCAATTTTAGAGGTTTTTCAAAAATCAGGGCTTGATCTTCACTCAAACATTTTAAATTCCTCTTTCAATGTGTAAAATATCAAGGAAATTCTATTTCATACTGTTACATTTTCACTTGATTTGGTATTTCGGTACAATAAAAAATGACAGAAATGTCATTAAGTAAGCAATTATTATTATTGTTATGACGATATGATAGTAGCTTTCTTTATCAAAGTAAATGTCAATACCTAACCAGTAAGGATATGAAAAAGTTCATATATTTTTATCTTTAAGAATACTGCCAAAGCTGCATTTATTAAATTAAAATTCAGTAATATTGTGAAAAATTATTCAATTAACAATTATTATTTACTATTCAAATAACTGTTGACTATTTTAACATATTTTATTGGTGTGACGGCAAAGCTTAATTTTAGTGCACTAGAACTCTGTGTGTGTGTGTGTTTGTGTGTGTTTTTTTACCATGGGAAAAAGTCCCAGAGGGTGATAACGACGAGGAGTTCCTGCGGACACACTGCGGTTCCGTAGGTTCTTGAGCTCCTCTTGAGCTTCATGGAGCATTTCAATGCACTCGGAGTATTTCTCCTCCAGCTCCTGCAGCTGTGTGCGTGAAGAACCAGCAATTGTCAATATCATTCATTCAGAAAGAATGAATTAATATATTATGTAGAGGTACAGGTATGTTTTTTTGTAAGGTCAAAACGTGGATTTATTATGTATTATGAAATAAAATACCTCGGCTGTAAGCTGTCTTTGAGCATCTTTAGCTGCCGAAAGGTGCTGAGAAAGTTCTTCATTCTCAACAGCAAACTGTCAGAAAACACACAGATCTCAGAATATCTTTATCTCACGCATTGTACAACTCGAAAACTAAAGCGAAGACTTCTCACTGTTTTGGCTTTTTTCTGCAGGTCCACTATCTGAGAGAGAAGGTGTGTGATTTCCTCCTGTTGGCGAGAGGCATCTTCGGTTTTCTTGGCCAGCTCTTCTGCTATACTGGAGATCTGGATACTGGACTGCCCTATATGAGGAGAAAGGGTGGACTTGATTTTGTTTTAGCAAAATATAGAGCAACGCTTACGCGCCTAAAACAGCGTGTCACTCACTTAGCTCTCTGACGCAGTCGTTCACCAGCTGCTGTTCCTTCTCCTCATACGACTCGGTCTCGGACTTGAGCTGACTCGCCTAAGGACAAAGATCCACTGTGTCATTCTTAAAGTTAAAATATAAATTAGTAGAACTGTTTCATTCTGGTCTGTGTAATTTCTAAGCACATTCAATCAGGTTTTTCTGAATACATCAAATCAAGATGGGACATTTAAGACAAGATCTTTGTATGGTGGACTCAATAAAGCTCCAGAAAGTTCACTGTGTAACTCTGTAAGATTTGCAATCTACTGTGATCACAGCACGCACGCACACACAATAGAAATCAATTCTTTTTTTCTATTCACACATTGAAATTGGGAAGAGGCACAAACATTGCCCGTGGCTAAAATGTTGTTGTTGGGTTTTTTTTTTCATTTTGTTTAGTCTTGCCGGCTAGTGTTCCTTAAATTTATACATACCCTAACATTCAAAACTTTAGTTGAATTAATTTTTTGTGAAATCAATGCTTTTATTCATCAAGGACCAATTAAATGATCGAAAGAGACAGTAAATATGTTTATAATTCTGCTTCAATTGCCTAATTTCAGTAAAACCTGTACTTCTCTAATGAATATACTGTTGCTGGCTGTTAAAAAGAGTATTACAAAAAAATGGTTGTCACAGGAGAGTCCTGCCCTAAATGCATGGATGGAAATTTATAAAATGGAGAAAACAACAGCATTTGTAAATCATAAAATAGAACAATTTATTTTACACTGGGAAAAATGGACTGAATATACAACATCTCGTAGACATGATTTTATTGAGTAATTAAAATGTAAAAAGAAATATCACTCGCTATATGTACAGTTTTCTTTTTTTGTATTTGTTCGATTTTATTTAATATAATACTTCTCCATAAATATGTACACAACTTATGTAAGGGATGCATGTATATATGGCCACATTTAGATATGTACAGATGTGAATGTGGGTGCTTACAGTATGTACGAGTCTATTCAGATGTATAATGTGTGATGTGCATATATTGGATGTGTAATTTGTTTTTGTTTTGAAGATAAATAAAATAAAAAATATATCACTATATTAATGTTTGCACCCACTCTAAACTGTTTCTAAATATTTTTGTACCTCTGATCTGAGAGAGAGATTTTCTTCCTCCAGGTCTCGTAGCTTTTGTTGCAGTATGTCCAGAGAGGAACCGCTACGGGCAGAAACTCCCGCCCTTCCTTGTTGACTCCTGATCCAAAAACAAAATACTGTATGACTAGGAAATCAACCCTAATACCGGCACATTACAACTCTTATTTCCATGAAAAAAACCATGTCTGATTCAACAGAAATAACAAGTGCTGTTGAAAACTGTTGTACATTATAAAAGCCCTTAAAAACACCTGAGCTAATAATATCCTAACTGAAGCCAACAGAACCGGCTTCACTGGCCTTGAGCGATAGATAAAAGAGGACAGTGTTATAAAACAGTGGACTGACGTGGGCGATCCAGACCCCTCTTCGCTGTCCTCCGCTGCATTAGTGTAGAACTGCAGGAGCTCGTCTTTTAGATTCAGCTCATGGTGCAGCTGAGACACCTGCGTACATTAATAGAAACGCAATTCAACCAACTAGAATTCATTCACTCCTCACACTTCACTGCTAATTTTCATTTCTTATATTATAACTAGTACTATAGACAAGATCCATAAAAAAGCTTCTGAAAACTGAGAGCCAAAGAAGTGAACAGATCAGCACCAGAGAGAAAACTTTGTAATGAATCTGTACCTCCTCCCTGATGGTGCCCACTTGCTCCTCCAGGTACTCGTTCTGCTCTGACAGAACGCGGTTCTTCTTCAGGAGGGACTGACCGATGCGGGCAGCGAGCTCCAGATCCCGCTCTTTCTGTAGTCAAGAAAAAGATTTGAAAAACCATTACTTCCTGAAAGTTTGGGGTTGGTAAGATGCTTACGTTTCTTACAGTTACCAAGGCTGCATTTATTTGATCAAAAACAGTTAAATAAAACTTTTACTTATACTGTGATGGCAAAGCTGAATTTTAATCCAGAAATTATTTTATGATTCACATTTGGCTCCCAAACTCTGGAACAGCCTTCCTGATAACGTTCGGGGTTCAGACACACTCTCTCTGTTTAAAT
>JAUMHR010000076.1:12963333-12975044 GCA_032361145.1 Enteromius fasciolatus
AATTTCGTTGACAAAAGAATGCAAGAATTAAAACACTTACCAAACTTCACCATTCAAACGTTATTAAGATTTTTAAAGAAATTGATACTCAGCAAGTATAATTATATTTATTCATACAAAATACTTCTTTTTCAAATGAATGCTTTACATTTACATTTTTATATTTATCAGAGAAACCTAAAAAAGTGCCATGGTTTCCTCAAAAATATTAAGCAGCATGGCTGTTTTCATTTGTAATAATAATCAGAAATCTTTCTTGAGTAGCAAATCAGTATATTTGTCACATGAAGACCGCAGTAATGACTTCTGAAGATTCAGCTTTGCCATTATAGGAATAATTTACATTCATATATTAAAATAGAGGCTTGTTGACTGTTAAGTGTAATAATATCTGTATTTTTGCTTAAATAAATCTTATTTCTTTTAAACCTTTGAATAGTAGCGTAGAACTACCAGCTCAAACTTTTATTTTGAAAAATATTCAAAATATCAAAGTTTATCCATATATATGGCAACACCATATTGTAATATTGTTCTCTCTTTAATATTCTGCATTCACAATATTACTTCTACGTTATGGAAAATGTGTGTTTCAGTTCAAGAAAGTTACATTTTTGCTGATACATTTGTATCGTTAACACCTTTTGTTCCAGCTCCATTAACTGCACTCTCTTCTTCTCCACGTTCATCCGCAGGTGTTCAGGAACAGTAAAGTCTTTCGCTGACTTCAGCTTAAAGTCGCCCATTTTCTCCTTAGCCAATCGTATCGCTTCCACATCCTTAGGGTCTTCATAGTCCTCACTAGGCTTAGAGGCATAGCTGAGGAAGCATTAACAATGTTACACCTACACACATAAACACACACACACACACTGGTACTTACAGTTCTGCCCACTCTTTTTTCCTCTTCTCTATCATGGCTCGGGCTTTCTCTGCCTTCTCAGCAGCTTTACGGAGTTTCTCTGCCTCTCTGCTGGCCAGTTTATGAGACCCTGACTGCATGCTCCCTGACTGCATCACCGAGTCTGTTACCAGCTCATCCTGCACTGCTTAGAAAGAGAGAAGGAGAACGATGACTGCACATAGACACACAAGTCTAAATGCTCATTTAACAAAACAATCCTTTCTCACGTGAAATGTTGCTAGGGTGGGCTTTGCTCTGCCTGTGATCCTGTTCTGTGGGTCCGCTCTGAGGTGGCGCTGTGCCCTGCTGGTGCAGGTGCACTTGTATGGCAGACAGAGCCAGCAGCCTGTAGTTGGAGACCTTATGTCCACTCTTAAACGCATGGACCGTGACCGTGTCCTCCACCACTGACTCCCAGAACCTACAGAGACAACAGCAATATGAGAGAATAAACAAAAGCTGTGAGGTTCAATTATTTCTTCCTACAATTCAACAACAATAAATGAGATTCATAAATTGGGATTCACAAAAACAGGCGTTGATTAGTATTTTTTGGTATTTATTTATATATTTTATATAGTTCACTTAGACACTTCATAAAAATATTTTTTTTGTTCCCACGGAAGAAAGAAAGTCAAACAAGTTTGAAACAACATTAACATTAATTTTTTAAAATGTTTTTTAAACATATCATATTCTTCCACTCACCAAGCCTAGTTATTTGAACCCACTTACAGCAAAAACATATTTTTAAAAAATATTTTTACTATTTAAAACAACTGCTTTCTATGTGAATATATTTTAAAATGTAATTTATTCCTGTGATTTCAAAGCTAAGCTCCAGTCACATAAACCTTCAGAAATCATTTTAATTAGCTGCTCAAAAAAAACATTTCTTCTTATTATTATTATGCTGAAAACAGATCAATAGAATTTCTTCAGGTGTCTTTGATGAATAGAAAGTTCAGAATAACAGCATTTATTTGAAATAGAAATCTTTTGTAGCATTATAAATGTCTTCACTTCTGATTAATTTTAAGCATCTTTACTAAAAAAACAAATCTTATAAAATGCTGATCTTTTGCTCTTTCTCATCAAATAATCCTAAAAATATACTCAACTGTTTTAAAAAATAATATTAATATAAAATGCTTCGTGAACAGTAAATCAGCATTTTAGAATGATTTCTGAAGGATCGTGTGACACTGAAGCCTGGAGTAACCATGCAGAAAAAATAAATTACATTTTAAAATGTATCCTTTTGCTGTAAATGCAGGTTAGCATGTTCAGAAACGTTTAACTGTAGGATGGAGGTGTAGTACATGGTCTGTAGCTTGTTAAGGCCGATGCGGTATCTCTCCTCCTCCCAGGCCAGCTCTTTCCTGACCTCCATCATTCTCTCTTCTGTCTGTCTTTCAGTCTCCTCACGGAAGCTCGGGTCCAGTTCAAATTCCTACAAGCACCCATAACATATTATGTTAGATCATTGTATGTATGTAATCATCACACTGAAACAGGTGAGTGAGCGAGGAGGTGCACCGAGCGATGAAGGCGGATGTGTTCAGGAAGGCTCTGGTTCTGCTCCAGTAAAGCTTGAAATCGACTCTGCAGCTCCATCAGCCTCTTACGCCTCTCCTGTTTCCTCTGTTCTGCCTCCTTGTGTATGCGGTCCAGCTCCAGCTTCTGTTTAGCTGTTTCTATGCTGCACACACACTTACACTAAATAAACAAGCTCTGGCTATGCATCATAATAAAAATGCAAATTTGGTTATTATGTACTCATTATTTACTGGTGTTTTTGAAATTCTATGATGTGATGGAGAAAATAAAAATATAGGTTTTCTTATTTTTGTGATTAACTGAAATGAAATATAAATTTTGTCCTGCTCATGATCATAGCTTAAAGTTAGATTTTACACAAAATGTATTCATATTATTAAAACAGTTTCCTATTGGTTAATTCTTAATTAGTTAAATATAGCTTGAAATACATATAATTCTATAAATATTTAATAATAAGCATTCATTTTTATGTGGATATTTTAGTTATGATCAAGAACAGTTAGATTTCTGTTTTTTATATTTATTATTTTTATCCACTTTTTAATATTCATAATATTATATTATGTGATAATTGTTTAATCCCATATTTAATTGGGAGCATTTAACGTTAAACACCTTGTAATTGGGATCATTTTCTTAGGTGAAAATATAAATATGTTCTTGAACTTTTATTGAGAAAATTATTTCTTGATCATGAGACAAGACATAATTTATTTTAGTACTATATATATATAAACAAATACAAAAATAACTTAAATAATTATAACTTAAAAGATATTATTTAGCGGTGAAGTTGTGGCCAACACAATGAAACTTAAAAAACATAAAACAAAATAAAATCTATTATCTATATGTTATCTATAATATAACATAATGATTTAGAAGCATAATCATAAATAAATAGGCCTATCAGTATATTAGTATTTAAAATATTTAATACATTTAATATATAATATTTAAAGATTACTATTTAAGATTATAATTTTTAAAAAATTGGCATTTCTTATGCAGTACCTCGGTAGTCCTCTGGGGGGCCGTGGAACATATAGAAAGGCACTTAACTCTTATTGCTTGATTTATTCAAATGCATATAATCACCTGTAAGCAGAAGGATCCTCTATGTCAGGCGCTGCTTTCTCAGTCTCCAGACCAATCTGTTTTCATGACAAAGTAAAATGGTAGAGTCAAAACACACAAGCAGACAACTGCCCGTGTTAAATGAACACATGTACAAACCCGTGGAGAGGGCACTTTGGCATGTTTGAGCATGGCTTTCTGGAGCTCCTCCTCTGGCAAACAGCTGAAAGAGAAGATGTTGCCATCCTCTCCTGCGGTCAGGACAAATGTGTCATCAAAGCTGAAGCGCATGTGGCGCACATGGCCATAGTGGTTGTCATGGACGCTGAGGGACCAGTACACCTTCATGGAACTGAGCTGATGGTCCGAGGCCTGTACAGGGTACACCCGAATACTACCATCCTTCATGCCACATAACAACAACTGCCTGCTGGAACTGAGACAAGAGGATCCTTAAGAAATTAATACGGACTCAAAACTGAAGCAGAATCAAATCAGGACTATAAATATGATTACTCAGTCATTAGTGTAAAGACATAAACCTCACTTGAAGGTGATGGTAAGAATGGGGTTATGGTCTGCATCATGCACAGGTATGAAGGAAAAGGGCTCATCTTTCCTCTCTAATGGATCTTCACTCTGCTGTTCAGAGAACTTACAGTGGTACAAATACCCTGAGTCATAGCCACCCTAAAAAGAGAGAGGAAGGCATTTTAGTGACACATGACACATGTACTGCACAACTCAGATTTACTCTTTTTTTTATTATAACTTAAAATGTAATTTATGTCACAATTTTGAAATATAATGTACGTCTGTGAGTGTATATACCATAGAAAGCCAGAATGACCCTGGTGTTGAGTAAAAGCCGCAGTGTAGAGGACTGGGTGGAGATGGAATGTAAAGGGGAGGCAGATCCTCTTCCTTCTCATCCTCTTCTTTCTCTTCCTCCTGTAATTCCTCCTCTGTGGCATCTGGCTTCTGCTCCTTCCGTTTTTTCAAGTGTTTTTCTCTCTCTTTCTTCTTCTCCTCTTTTCTGGCCTGCCTGATTGCTACCTCTGCATCTCTCTGCAAACACACATGCATCCATGAGTGCCAATATTTCTTCAAACAATATAGTCATTACAGATAATTGTAAGAATCTTTTTTATTAATATAAATACCAATCAACAGAATTTTACAATAAAATAAAACAAATATTTTTTTTTTACATTTATTAAATAATCATACATAAATTAAATTAAAAAAATAAATGAATTAAAATAATAACAGGTTAAATGTTTAAAACAATAGAAAATATTTTAAAATAGAAAATATTTTTAAAATAAAAAAATTAAATTAAATTAAATTGAATTGAATTGAATTGAAATAGAGAGAGAAAGTCAGCAGATAACCTTAATTCGGGACTTGATGCTGCTGAAGCAAAAATGCATTGTGGGAATGTCTGAGAGTTGAAAGGTGTTTCCACCAGTCTGAGCTCCAGGATCAGGACACTGAACTTCCACCACATGACCATTTTGACAGAAGATCAGCAGAGTGTTTTTCTCCTTTAAACAAATGCACAAATGTTTAGTTTATTAAGTCATGTATGATATGGTCACCACATGAAATTCAGCAAGCTTTGCTGCTAACAATCATCACTTACATGTGACTGAGGTGACCACTCCAGACCTTGCACAGGCCCTGGGACTGTAACAAACCCTACTGGTGTGTATATTTCCCCCACCGTGAAGAAGAAAACAGTGCTGTCTGTGCTCTAAAAAAGAGAGAGTGCAAACGAATATCATGTTAACACAACAGAATATTTTGACAAAAATCACTCTCGCGCTATCAACCCCTACCCCAGTAGCCATGATCTTTCTAGTTCTCTCGTAAGCGATGGCAGTCACAGGTGCATTGTGGGGCTTGAGAGCTTGTCTGAGGCGCAGTTCAGCATCTGCAGAGCGTGTGCGTCCTGCAATCGTGCGCAGACTCTGAGTGTTATACAGCTCCATGAGACGTACCACACCGTCTTCAAAACCCACAACCAGCAAACCCCCGGCAGTGTTCGTCTGCAGAGACACAAAAACAATATGCCCACACAGGGATGCATAAAAAGTTGGTACCATACTGGATATCATTTGATATTAGAGAATTCTACATTTATTGGTATTGTTTGATTGAATCTTTATTTTTATTGTATAGGATTTTGTAGATTTATTTTATCTTTGCTGTCGTCTAACTTAAAGTTCATCTTGACAAACAATAATAATTTTGTAATAATAATAATGTGATAATGAATTCTATAATCAAATATTAATTAAATTAATAAAATATATATACAAGGATGTTGATCCAGGAACATCTTGTACTTGGCGATATCACGCTCACCTTTCAGGGATATTATCATTATTATTAAGTTGGCTTGAGAAAGCGAACTTACTGAAGTGCTATTTAAACTTATTATTATTTTTCTAAGACTAAAATTTCTAAACACTACTCCTCCTAGAGCTTAACTCAACAGACTCCAAACTCGGCCCAGATCTTCAGACTGGTCTGACTCGAGTTGCTATATCTTTTCTAACTGATCCAACGTACGATTTTCGTCAAAATTGCGATTTAACCTCGAAAAATCCCATAGACTCCCATTCACTGAATGTTCAGATGAGCTAAGACTCTGCCAGCTGTCAAAATTCAAATCTAAACACACTGCAGTCATGCTAGCAACATTCTAGTATCATGCTAATCATGCTAGCAATAGGCTAGTAACATGTTAATCATGCTATAAACAAGCTAGCAACATGCTAGTAACTAGTTAATCATGCTAGAATCATGCTAGAAAAATGCTACTAGCTTGCTAATCATGCTAGTAATAGGCTAGTAACTTGCTAATCATGCTAGCAATAGACTAGTAAAATGTTAAACATGTTAGTAACTTGCTAGTCGTGCTAGAAACATACTAACAACATGCTAACTTGCTAAGAATGTTATTAACATGCTAATCATGCTATAAACATGCTAGTAACTTGGTAGTCATGTTAACAAAATGCTAGCAACTTCTAATCATGTTAGCAATATGGTAGTAACTTGCTAATCACACTAGCAATATGCTATTAACATGCTAATCATACTAGCAACATGTTAGTGACATACTAATCATACTAGTATCTATTTATTATCTGACTTTATAATGACTATTTCTAACTTTAAGACTGAAAATGTTGAACTGAAAATTTTCAAACTTTTTTTAATTGTAACTGTTTAAACTTTTTTAACTTAAACTATTTGAAACTTTTCAAACTCTTTTAAACTTTCAGCCACGACTTTCTCAAGCCAACTTATTATTATTACTACAACTCTAGCATTCATTAATGTTTTGAATTAGAATTTATTTGAATATTTTCAGGGTTTTTTTCTGCTTTTGCCATTTTTTTTTTTTTTTTTTTAAATATTTCTATACCACTTTGTTTTTATTTCAGCATTAGTTTAATTCATTTTAGTGCTTCCGCTATTTATTTTAGCTGATTGACAAAGCAACACTACTGTATTTATTTATACTATTTTTTTTCCATTTATTAGATATTCCTTTACATTACCATGTCTGAAGCCCATGTGAGTGTTGTTCCTCCTTGTTTGAAATGACATATCGTGAGCTCTTTCTTTGAAAGAAAGTCAAACACCCTGACTGAGGCTGGGTAAGATAAAAAGGTATTTGTCAATGTCCATATAAAGCGCTTCATAGGTCTGTGTATGTGGGTGTATGATTGGTCAGGGTTCAGTTTTTCCTTACAGTCCAAGGCTGTAGTGGCCATGAGATGACTACTCTCAGAAACATCCATGCCCTGAATGGCACCAGCATGAAATGAGAAGAGACACTCTGGATCTTGGGTCTGCAAAAACAGAAAACATTCGCATTGTACTTAACATGGACAAAATAAAAAATACAGAGCAACTGTTGAACATGACTCACAATGTTGGAGAATGAGAGATCCAATTTCCAAATACCGCCATTAGAGTCCTGTTAAAATCAATCAAAAAGTATACAGACTGGGCCTTATAGTTGCTTTAAATATATATATTTAAAATAAATAAATTAAGTTCTATATATAAAAGAAAAAGATTGTACACCTGAGCAAACCAGATGGAGGTTTCTGGGATGGAGCTCTTAACCATAGAGTATAAACTGACATTACGGCCTATTATTATCTCATTCATGGGTTCAATCTCAAACAGGCCGCTGTCATCAACTGCATCTGCGGTGTCTATGGTCTCCAAGTTCCAGCTCTTAAAAAACGATAGAGAAATCACTTTAAAAATATTAAAAAAGCAAAACATCCTCACCACGTAATAATAAAGTCTGTGAAGTAGCACAATCTCTTACTCTGACTGCTCCATCAGATCCTATGGTCATAAGTTCTCCCTCATCCTGGTTAAATTGGTAAATGGCTCCACTATGACACGTGTGTCCACCTTTACGGCAAAATTCCACCTTTATCAGACCCCCCTCCCAAAGGAGCATGTTCCCACATTCTGATCCTGACACGACCTGAGAAAGAAACAGAATTCACTTTAGAAGATAACTTGAAAAGTGTGTAGGTTTGTTAGTGTAAACATGCTACATAAGAACCTTTCCATCAGGAAGCTCCACGTATCCTTCTATATCTGTAACTGTTGTTTTTCCAAAACTTCCCAGCAACCCTTGCAACTTTAAACCAGTGAAGGTACTGGCCATTTTCCAAAATCTGGAAAAAAAAAAAACCTCTCACAGTACACTACTGTTCAACGTCAGTAAGATTTTAAGTTGTTTTTGAAAGAAGTACGTTTGTTTGATCAAAACTACAATAAAAAGTGTGATATTGTGGAAATAATATTATAAAACTATATTATTACATAACTGTTTTCTATTTGAATATATATATTTATATGTATTTTTGTCACATGGCATGATCCTTCAGAAATCATTCTAATGTGCAGATTTAGTGTTTATTTATGACGATGAATTTAAATTTCTTTGAAATTAATATTTTTAGCAAACAGTCTTTAATTTAATTTAATTAAAATTACAATTGTATTTTATTTTATTTTCATGTAACTTGCAGAATAGAATATTAATTTCTAAAACAAACAAAAAAATCTTACTAACCCAAACCTTCCAGCCTTAATATATATACAAATATTTTTTCATAGAAAATTATTAAATGCAAATACATAAGTGAAATCACAGTAATACAAACCTAATGTGCCCAGTGCCAGATGTAGTGAGCTGTCCAACACAGTCGGGTGAAAAGGTGACCCTGTAGACGTCCTGAGAAAACGCTTTATTGCACAGTGTCACCTGTTCCTGCCTCCAGTCCCACAGTGTAAGCATGTAATCTGGAGCTCCACCCACACTGGCCAGTAAAGAGCCGTCACGATTAAAATCCACAAAGCTGTATGCACTGCCTGTGCCACCTTCAAATGAAACACAAACACACTAAAACTATGAACGTATGATTCTATCTCAAACAACGACTCTTTCAAATTTAAGAGCTGCCTCAGATGTCCTACCTCTGAGGATCCTGTAAGGCCGCAGGGAAGGGTACTCATATAAGATGATGTTAGGCTGATGGCCTTTCTCTGCCACGGCAAAATACTGCTTACTTGGATGAGTCTTTAGAGAGAGAGAGAGAAAATCTGAGTAGTATAACATTGTATAGTAACCCCATAATTGTGCATGACAATAACTATTCACACTATGAATTATGATTATAAATATTAATATGTCTAAGCCTGATAAGTGCTATGGTCTTTCTCATGTTGTTCATACAATCATGCATGAGGCCATTCTTTTTTTCCTGTTGCTGTTGATATTTTAATTTACCCTTGCAGTTTCCATTCACACATTTAAATAACAGTATTAATATACCATAATGGCACCGATGCCTCCCCCGCTGCTAGAACGGATGTAATGCTGCTTTTTTGTGTGTACATCCAAGAGGACAAGCAGATTTCCAGCAATGAAGGCCAACGTATGCTCATCCAACAGCTGTAGGTTCCCTCTCCGGCCGCAGTCATAGCCAAACGAGTGTCTGGGCTCAGCTTTAAGGAGCAAATGAAACAGGGCATCCCAGAGCAACAAACTACTACATGTCATATGTTTGTAATATTTGTAGATTATTATTTATTTATTTTTTAAGTATCTTACGCTCACCAGGACTGCATTATATCACAAATATAAAAAAACATTGTAAAACTTAAAATAGTTTTGCATTTTCATACATTTTAATTTTCATACATTGTTGTGTCAGAGCTGAATTTTGGCAGCCATTAATCTAAACTAGTCTTAATTAATATTAGTTAATATTAATTATAATATATAATATATATTATTATTATTATATATTATTATTTTTTATATATTTTTTAAAGGTTTAAATGTGCATCACTATTTCCACAAAGACATTGTGTCGCAAAAACTATTTCCAACATTAAAAATAAAAAGAAATGTTTACAAATTAGCATATTACAATGATTTTTGAAGAATTATGTCACACTAAAGACAGAGGTAATGTCTGCTGGAAATTCAGCTTCAACATCACATGTATAAATTACATTTTAAAATATATTAAAAAGTTTTACATTTTTAAAAGTGTAATAATAAGCATTGTAAGAATATTTCACAATATCACTGTTTTTACTATATTTTTTACTATATCATATTAACTCAAATCATGCAGCTTTGAGCACTAGAGATATTTTTTAAACATAATATTACAAATATCAGTTATTCCATACGTTTAACTGGCAATATAAATATTGAAGTAATATATAGTATGTATTTTGTTGTATTTTTATGTAAGTTGCGGTGGATACGAGAGGTGCAGCAGGTTCTGTGGGATGTTGGAGTCTGCAGTGATGAAGGGTTTGGAGCACAGTTCTTCATAGCTGTAATACATGTCATCTGGGATTGACTTCTTCTGATCTTCCTCAGGGTTTCCATCACACTCCTCCTCTGCCACAACAGCTGTCTGCTCTGAAATGAAAACACCAATAAATCAGCAGTTTCATTACAATTCATCATAGTGATAAATAATCACTGTTAATCAATCAACAAATCGATGAACAATTACAAAATTTCTGTAACGTTACGTGACAGTAATTGTTTGTTGGGCAAACAGATGTCAATTTTGTTTACTGCTACTGATGACCTCGAGTTAAAACGCGGATTTCGTACAAATTGTACAAGAATTGCCAGAACAGGACGTATTTGTCAAACACCTTGTTTCTGAGTCAAAATAACGAATAGAAAGTGTTATATCACCTCGTAAGGTAACTTCGGCTGTTAGCGTCTCGGAAGCGTCCATGTTCGTTTGACTGCGTTGCTTAGCAACCGTACACTTCGCGCATTGCGCACTGGGTATTGTAGTCACAACCTACTTCTCACAAAATGTGAACCTCAGCGTATGAATCTCATACCTCATAATAATAGTGGAACAGTTCAATAATTTTTTTTCCAAGTATTACTCTAATATTAAAATTGTAGACTAAATGAAATTGCATAGATGCCACTAGATGGCAGTACAGCACAGTGCTCAGAAATTATAGACGCCATAATAGCACAGCAGTGGCAATAGGAGGATTCTGTCCTTTGACATAATAAACAATGTCTAATAAACAATGAAATGTCAATCACAGAAAGTCAAAAAACTGGCATACAAGCACACAATACACACCTAACCATTATAGAATGGTACAGCAGAATTTACAACTAGGCCTATGTTAACTCTCTTTTCAAAATTGAGCAAACTCACCTGCTCACACAAAAACTGCATCACTCAGCAGTGACTTACATGCCTGAACACACACACTTTTGCTCACACGCACGTAACACACTGTCCCCATTTCACACAGCCATTAACAATCCACCCACACATCCCTCACAAACCACTACTCCGTCTTCACAAGCATACACAAACATATATATATATTTAATGCTTAGAATTGATGGCAAAGTAGAATGACAGGAAGTCAACATCAAATGGCGGGGCCCCTTTCCTGTATGTTAGCGTGTGTGCATGGGGTAACAGTGATACTTAAAGACAAGAAACAACACATCAGTGATTTTTTTTTTTCAGTGGGACATAAAAAGAGATGTTATGAAGAATGTTCATGCTGCTCTGTTCCATATAATGACAGTTGATGGTGACTA
>JAUMHR010000076.1:12983213-12995232 GCA_032361145.1 Enteromius fasciolatus
GTACGAATTAGTACGAATTGGCACAAATTTGGCACCTCGTACGAATATGTACGAATTGCTCGTGAGATTGTGTTGCATGTTCATATGCATCATTTATCATTTCAAATAAATGCTGTACTTTAATTGTAAAATGTACTGCCGTTTACAAAATATAAGTACCACATACTTTAATATTGATAACAACTTTTGTTTCTTTTTTTTGTCAGCAGTAAATCAGCATATTAGAATGATTTCTGAAGGATCATGAGACACGATGCTGAAAATTCAGCTGCGCATCACACGAATAAATTACATTGTAAAATATAATGTGGTTATTTTTGTTATTTATTTAATAATATTTTACGGTATTGCAGTTTTACTGTATTTTTATTTCTAGCAATATACAAGATTAACGTTTTGCATGAGCTATGAAAAAAAGTTGCAAAATTGCATCTGATCTTTATTACGGCCTATAAATAATGCAAAGTGCAGCATCTGTCACAGGATGGTGTCCTATTTTTGAAGCACATATACAAGTTTTGTGAAAGCCGACAGCGGCAGTGTGAATGATGCTGATCAGAGGAAGAACATCTAGTTATGCTGTATTGAAGTAAAATCCAGCAGCAGGCTTCACTTCCTTCTCTGAGACAGAAATACACATGCACCGTTTAGATCTGATTCTGGATGTGATTATATGTGAGGGATGAGGAAGAGGAGGATGCGAAATGGAGAGAAATTAGCTTCTGAAACGTACTGCCTATAGCTTTCGCAATGCTTGTGCTCATTCACCCTCTCTCTCTTACTCACACACATACAATCTATTCCAGGAAACTCTTTTATTTTTAGTGGAACTGGTATGCTTTTAATTACCAGCATATCTGCTTATGACTTATTGTAGGGAAAATAAAACAGGCAACTGTATCATTTCATAACAAGATTGACACTGGAAAAATATTTCATAAAACCACAGGGTGTGACGATACAGTTTACTGTAAATTGCATAAAGTCAACACAGAATAATGCATCATTTCTGAATATTTGCAAAACAAATGTGTTAGATATATCGACTAATATCTGGTTACATCGTGGATTTTCCTCGCATTATTAATTCTATTCTTTTTTTCATTTTTACTATGCTAGAAATGCTACCATACTGTAAATGAGTTTTAGTGCTTCACTGTATAACCAAAAGGGGGTTTGCAGTTTGTGTTAACAATGCAACATCCTGCATTTTTAAGATGTCATGTCAAGAAGTTCAGCTCTTAAAAATGCACTTGGAGACCTTGCCTTTTTCTATTCTTTTACATTATGGTTTTGCAACCGTTGTATTTTTTTTGCATTTGATCACGCTGTTTTTAAAATGTTTTTATGTGAACATCCGCCATTGCTCAGCTTATTTATTGTCTTAAATTCTGTTCGCTCCAGCTTACGTTTTTTTTCAAATGCAAGAACACATTTAGTGAGAACAGGCCTTTAAAGGGCCTATAATATCATGGATCCAGAGTGAGCATTTGTTTGCAGGCATGTGTGCAAAATATGGACGGAGAACATGTCATAAACTCAATGAATAGACGCTGCTAAATAGAAATAATGTAGATATAGGCTTATCCAGGCTCCTTGTCCAAGCATAATCCTGCATTCTTTTCTGGCCAAACGTCCCGCTGTTCATTTGAAGAGCTGCGATGCCAGCCGAGCCCGCTCATTTCTCATCTCACACATTACCAAAACTCCAAGGGTTGCGTCATTTGCCGAACACCACAAAAAATATATATCTGAAGCCCTCTTTTCCAAGAAAGAGCATAACGGGGTTTTTTTTCTCCTTTTGTGCCAAGTCCTTGTACTCCTTTCACACTGGCCACCAAACCATGCCTAATGGCTCCTGGGGAGAAGAGGCCCAGATTGCGGCGTCTTTTCCCGACAAAAAGAGCTTAGAAAACTAAGCTTAAAATTTCAGGGTGCCACAACCCCGCCAACCCACCCCTCCTGGAGCGCGCATATGCCCCTTCAATCCCGAGAGATGAAGTCAGAAATGGATGCGAACGGTGAACGCGAGCAACCACAGTCACTCTCAGATTCTCTGTTTTGGGGTAATATGCTGTAAATCAGAAACTTTTCACATCTATAAATACTGCAGGTGAATATCTGGGTTGCTAAGATGTGAATCTAACCCATCAGGAATGGATGAAGGTGCACTTTATTATGGGTAAGATTTTGCTTGAATGCATTTGACTATGCTAATGTTTTGCTATTGTGTGTTTGGAGTAGAAATCAACAGTGGCGATATATTATTTGGGCCTATCACGGTGTTCAAGGGTTGACAATGAAACGTTCAACAGATGTAGAATATGTTTGGAAGGCAGTATGTGATGTAGAAACCGAGATGACTAAATGAACTTGTATTATGATAATGGATTCAGTTCGCATATGATGTAACGATTTCATAAGACTGAGTATATTGAATGATTATTTTGAGCACTTTTGTATTTTCATTATCACATGTTGAATTTATATTTTAAGCTTGAATTGTGCCTGTATTATAGACAAATTGTAAATGATAGTAAAACACTGAAATCCCATGCATTGTGTTTTTTTAAAGCATTTTTTTTTTAAATAAAAAAATACAATATGTGAGGCTTTGATTGAACCAAATAGAACAGAAAATATAATTACAAATGCATACGAAAATATAATAAAAACTAGGATGTGTGTGCAAGCACGTGAACGTCTGCAAACTGAGCATGAGCAGACGGAGAGGATTAGATCACTGGAGAGGATGAGAGAAAAAAAGGACAATAGTCAAGCAGCGTATAAATGAGACCAATGGGAAAGTCTCTGTGCAGTGTATTGAATATAGTATACTTCCATCAGGAATCTCTGCTTAGTGGGAAAATACTTGCCAAACAAAAGACAGAAGGAGAGGGTTTTAATCCAAGCTGCATCTGTTTGTTCATTACAATAGCCTATGATATGTTCATAAGCCTGCAGATGACAATATTGCATGAATAATGTTTGAAGCAACCACACACAACAGTTTATTTAGTGAATCGCAGGATTGTCAGAGCTGTATTACGACACGGCCGATTCCTTACATCTGCTGTTTACACACACACACACACACACACATCCCAACCTTTTAACGTGAGGAGATGAGAGTTGATTGATTTTCTGCTAGGTTCAAGGTGTGCTCTGGTTTTTAAGAAGATCTCTCCAAAATAATTTAAGTAAAAAGGCGAAAAACAAACGCAGTTCTGCGAAAGCAGAAAAAGATATGGAGTCTATATTAAGATGACTCGAGGAGCCCTCTTTCGATTTCGTTTACGCTGTAAATGTAAATGTGGTATAAGATGAAGCTAACGTGCCATCAATTTTTCTCCTTTTTATTTCATACCATCTGCAATCGATCTGTGCTTGCTAATCTTCATTACAAAGGCCTCAGTGTCACGGATTTCCAGAGGATACACAATGTCGATGTGGGACTGTGTCATTTGTATCACATAAAACAAGAATGCCACGACAATAAAGATAACAATAATATAAAGCTTTTGATCATTTATTTTTGTTCCATGTGTGCCTGATAAACCACATTATAAAGAAAACCCTAAATAGGTATTTTTAAAGCTTTAATTTACGACAAGCAAATAATCTATTTGTACAGTTAATTGTGAAATAATTAGTTATACAAAATACGTTTGCAGCTATTGTAATTTATTGCCTATAAAATTAATTATTTTACAATGGTTTCAATTTACATTTTAGATTTAAATTGGTGATTTTTATTTTTAAACTCAACAATTACTTTTATAATTGTACTTTAATGTTAATGGTTCATGCGTAAATGTGTATTTTTGTTCGATGCTAAAAAGGCATCAGATCCACTTTAATATAAAATAAATGAATGAATATTTCCCCCAAAATGCTCAAAGCAAAATCGCAAGATGTAACCAAAATCAATTTATTTCTAAGGTTTTAGAAGTGTCTGCCGTGAAGGCAGACAGACCGATTCTAGGCCACAGTGAATTTGGCAAGTGTACTGGAGAACGGTGTGTTAGGGAAATAGGGAACAGGAGGAGGTTATTAAAATATGACTGTTCGAGTTTTGGTTGACTACCTCACACCTGGTACTCTCAGCATGAACTGAAAGTGAGGCGTACCTCTTACCAAAAGAAAAAAACTGCTTTTTTTTATTGTAAACCTGCATGTATTTTATATATATATATATATATATATATATATATATATATAGGCTATTACAGTACACAATGACAACATAAGAAAAATAAAATCTAATAATTTTCATAACAATGCAGTTAACAGACCTGTAGAGTTATATTTATGTATTCATTTAAGGTGAACAGGCCCATAATATAAGAGATCCTGTCTGTTTTGGGAGCGGGTCATGGGGGTTGGCCTGATGAAAGGCATAAAGCACTTAAAGTTGTTAAGGGCACTCCCACCATTCAGAAGCACTTAGTGAGGCCACTCCCCAAAATCTGCACACACAATTACCATTGGAGGGTGATATGGAAACACACACACAAGCACTAACGCATTTAATTAATAAACCGATGACATTTAGAAGTATAATGTGCTAACACAAACTAAGCGTTTGCGTCTATAAAACAATAAGATCTCTAAATTGCATCCATCTAGAGACATGTTGTGTAAACAGTCAAAGGTGCTATCTTTTCAGTCTGTATATTCCTATTAAAATGATAAATGTTATTGTGCTTGTCATGACCTGTAGATAATTCATGTTTAACATTTATATTAAGGGAAACTGATGTTCTCTTGTCAGAAGTGCTAAATAGGCTACCTCTTTTATAGTGACATAAATGAAGAGTGTACACACACACACACACAGCGTCTGCAGAATACATAGTGATTAAACCTGCAGCCTAGTGTTAGTCGCTGTTTAAGTCTTAAAGCATTTGTTCATTTTTAATTTGGAGTCTATGCTGTAGGCTATGTGTGTTCCTTATTCTATTCTCATTACAATTTAATCTGCCAGTTTTCAAACATTATGTGAACTCCAGATAAACATACATTCTCATCTCGGATTATTAAAATAATAAAAACATACAAAACGTGTGCTTTCTTTTTATGTCTTTCCTCATTTATGTTGTACTGTTTTAGGTTGGATTGAAGTTTTAAAGCAAACAGCAACTTTTTTTGAAGTAAAGCGAATATTGCTATATACTAAACTGACTAATTATTCCAGTTAAACGAAAGGTTGAGCACTCTTTTAGCTGTAGGTCTGATGCATGAGCAAACTATTACAGCGTTCAGTAAGTGTTTGGTCCTAATTATTAAAAAAAAACAGTATACAATGTTACAAGAAATATAAAAAAGGGAAGGAAAAAAAACGATAACATATGTTAACCATCCTGCAGCATGAGCAGCGTTTGCTGTATTCCTGAGACAAATGTTACCTTTGTATATCTGCTCCCGATATCCCATTCAAAACACTCACATTCCAACCTAATGGACGCACCTCGCCCTTCCTGTAGCTGCTATATTACTCCGCGCATACCACATTCCCCGTGTCGAAAAAACATCTAGACCTCAGACGAGGTACTTGGAATATAATAAAGTATTTGACGATTATCGCTTGTTACTTTATATATATATATAATACTACGCTTATCTTAATGCCGGACTAAGCCGCTGCTGCGCTCTAGTTTTTTGGATGCGGTAGGATACAGTAACTGCATTCCTCGTATAAGAGCTGCGTCTGAGCGACGCCATTTTAAGGTCTAGATTCACATCAGCGCGGAAGGTTTGCCGCACCGCTAACGCAGGAGAACAGCGACCCGTCCGGGAATCTCACCGGCTGGCTTGGCTGTTTCATTTCAACTAGGATACCGACGCGTTGGTCAGGCTCCGCCGGCCAAATAAAGGGATTCATCTTTTTAATTTTCAGGTAAGCTTTTTAAACGCGGAACGATTCAACTCTCTGTACGTTACGTTAGTTTGGAGACTGGAGCATCGGGAGGATCTTCCCAGGGTTTTCCATGCTCGACCTGAGGCTGGATTTACCTTACTCGAGCTGAGCATTCAAAAAAGCCTCTTTAGGTTTTTGCTTTTTATTGTATACTCGTTTACCTCTAAATCGCAGGTTTGTGCACAAGGCTCATTGACTCTTGTGTTTGTTTACGGTAACTAGCTCCGCAAGCTTTGGCTAACGTTAGCTTACGTTAGCTTTCATTCAGGTCTATGGCTCGAGCAGCGAGCTAACAGATCTTAATCGATAAACGACAATATTGATAAAAACGCATGATTTCACCAGGGACTCCCCGTGTTGGTTTTCACAGTAACAATACACATTTTTTGTTAACCGCATCGTGATTTAGTTTCCTCCGCTTCAACGGTTAATGTCGTCAGATATACCGGGGAACTTTTATTCGTGTATCGTTAGTATTTCTAATAATAATGGAAACCGAGCCGATCTGTAAGTTTGCCAAGTCGGCTGGATAAAAGAAAGTCACTTAAAAATGCAATACATTTATCAATACGTGATAACGGAGAAAAATCATTTTTTTCCTTGTTTGTAAAATATTTTCTGTTCTGTTGCATAATTATGTAACGTTAGTCAACCTAAAAAGAGTGTAATGTAAAACTCCCAAGTCAGTTTGAAGCGAGGTAACGTTAGGTTGAAATGAGTTATATTATGTAAAGTTGTTTTCTTAAAAAGTGTGACTGGATGGATTGTCAGCTTCATTTTATTTGAGAGGAAATCCACGATTTGTCATAAGAGTAAGCTTTTGCTACATACATTGTCCAGGGTTTTGTCTCGTCATAGATTTGATGTGACGTTATAGTCACATGGTTTGTAAGTTTGTTTTTAAACGGAGTCGAAACATTTAGGGTTCATTACTCTTCCTCGTAACAAAGGCCCTGATGGCTGAATTCCTGCGTGCTTTCAGGAGGGGCTCAGGTTTCTCTGCTCCCAGAGTCCGGGACAGCTGTTTCACACACTTTAGATAGACGCACCTACCTTGAGAGGCTCGGCAGAGCTGACCCCAGATCAGCCGCCGCTCGTCTCTCCGCTGGAGGAAGTGGGGGCGGAGCTAGAGTGCGCGGTGGAAACTGAAGAAGGTCGAAACTTTTCCACGATTACGCGTGTGTGGTCGCGTTTTTAGCGGCGAGCGTATTTTGTGTTTCATACCTTTGTGGGAAATCCCCGCAGCAGTGTTTAAAAACAACCTCGGTTTCCCATAATTTACAGAAATGCCGGGTTTATGGAAGAACCTAAGAAAATAATCGCCTTTGGAACACAATTGGGCTTGTTTACCGAGGATGTATTTATGCTGCTTTAAGCAAACCGGAGATTTTACTTGTGTAATAATTATACAGGTTTGCTTTTTGTAAATTACATCTCATGCTTTCAACAAAAGATCATTTAAAGGAAGAGTTTACACCAAAACAAAACTTGTCACTTTCTCTTTTTTCAAACTAGTATGCTTTTGCCAAAAGTGAGAGGATTGTTTTGTGTGTGTGTGGAATTAAATATATAAGAAACATAAAAGTTTGTAATAAAATAAATGGACCGCCCAACCAAAACTACCAATCAACTATTCTAAATGGCTTTTTCTAATAACTAATCACATCCAAAATAAGTTTGTGTTCATATTTGAATGTGTAGGCTATATTTTGAAAATATATACATTTGTATTTAATATATGCATGTATGTATTTATATAAGTATTAGTACACATGCACATCATGAAATCAATAACCTTTATTTTGGATGATTAATCATTTGACCGCAAAAGCACTAATTGTAAACCGCTTTGCTTGCACTGGCCATTTCAGTTTGTGTTAACAGGATACAGTGAATAAACCTTAAACGAGCCTATTAAGAGGGTCAATCAGACAGCCTTCCTTTACTTTGAAGGCTCGGTTTCCAAATCCGTCCCATAATCACACAGCGATTCATCTGAACGTCCGCCTCCCTTGCGCCTGTGTGGAATGCTGACTGGTGCCACAAGGAAAACCCTGTAAGTTCGCGTCTGACTCCCTTCAGTGTTTATTGTCTGGTAAATTAATTCCAGGTCAGTCTCACCACTGTGGCGGACTACACATGCATTTTGCATAAACTTCCACAGCTGCCTCTGTTTGCTCTCAAATCATCTCTCTGCCTTCACATGCACCCTTAAAAAGCCTAATTTATTAACATTGGCACGGCTTCACAGCAATGCGTTTCCCGCTAGCGGGGTCTTTCAGTGCAGGCCTGTATTTGAAGTGCTGTATCTTGTGTCATGCGCGCGCACACACACACAGGAAAGGAATGTCCAGCGCGGACTGCAGGATGTTATCCTAAGCAAGGTTTCCTGTAAATACCTGTAGTTGAAAGCAGCTCTTGAAGTTCTATTTTAGAGGTCATGTTGAAATGCTCTGCAACAGTAGTGCTTTAGAGTGCTGTACCAAGGTAGTTCTGTTGGTGACACTGGATGAAACTGATTCTGCAGCTTCATCATTAAAAGCTGTTCTCACTCAGTCGTATGTTCTCAGACGGCCTGGATGCTCATCCAGCTGAGAACCAGCACTTAACCTACTTGCAGAGGGTTGCAATTTAGCACAAGAGCTCTGGAGTTCATGTGACTTGAGCGGTGTCCTGATTCACACAGTCTCTGCACCCATGATCGAGGAACATCTGCAGAAGTTCAATTCACTTGACGAAATTGCTCATTTGGAATATCCGGCAGTGTCTTCAAAGGTTAAATTAAATTCTGGAAGTTGCATTTACACATTAAATCAGATTTTAAAAAAAGCCTGCAATATTTTGTTTTTATGGTCACAGCAGCGTTTACTGGTGTGCAAATTATCCTAACGCTTTATTTAACTTGTTCCTAGTGCATAGATTCTTAGTCGTCAGCTTTGTCATTTTGATATTTGTGATTGTTAATTATTGATATTGACCATGTTAGGAGGAATTGTATTTCTATCCCTAAGCCTGCACTAGGTTTTAGTTGTGAACATTTGAACCGTTCATAGTTGTAAACTTGCAGTGATTTGATTCCCTTTTACAAAATGATGCTCTTCCTTTCCACGGCACCAAATTAATTCTTAGGTTGTTTGTCTGTGGTCGGGTTAACCACACTGATTAATTTTGCGAAATGATAAGTTGGAAACAAGCCTTTGGGTTTCTTCCTATGCATGCACTTCACATTTAACCCTGATATCATGACGCATATCGGGTCTTCTTGAGGCTTGCAGGATGTGAGAGCTGATGTTCTCCGCAGCAGCAGGAAGACCGATTACGTCAACGTTTCCGTTTCCAAGGCTTGTCCGCTTTCTTGAGGGGACATTTTCAGAGAATAAACATCAATTCAGAAAGTCTATTAATTAACCTCTTTCTATGGAGGAGATTAATCTGATTTCTACTGAAAGTTGCGTTGATCTAGACAGCTTTTAGGTGTTTTTTTAGCTGAGGAGGGTTGTTAGACTCATTGATTTAATTGCTGCTTGGCTCGCTGAAGGCCCATGCAGGAAGGAAGACTGGCCCAGAAGCGTACATGAGCAGTTTCCTATGGAAATAAAAATCGACTGCCCTGGTTTGAGGCCAGCATGAGGAAATGTTTCGTTGTGGCATCTTTTCGCGCTTCTAAATGTGTCCTCTACCCCATGAACTGGCATCACTAGCCCCGAGGCTCTGCGCGAGACTCTGGAGAATTCCAGGCATCTGAGGTTTAGAGAGGTCATTATAGCTCTGTGTTTTAACTTCAGACACTTACATGTTCTCTCAAATGCATACTGTTGGTAAATGGTTTAAACGCTAGCATTCAAAGGTTAGGATTTGCTAAGAATTTTAAGAAATTTAAGGTCTAGTCAGCAATTAGACGCATTGATGAATAACAGTTGAGACTATTCAAAACATGTAGAAGAAAAATGAATCAGTTTCCACATTGTTAAAGAAAACACGACTGTTTTTAACATCGATAAGAAAAGTTTCTTGGTCACCAAATCAGCGTGATTTCTGAAGGATCATCTAATGCTTCATTTTCAGCATTCTTTAGCTTCACCACCACAGGAAGAAATCACACATGGGGTCACAATTTTAATAAATGCAGCCTTGCTAGTAAGTGTAAGAGACTACTTAATAAAAAAACATTTTTTCTGCTGTACCTTTCTTCAAGTTAAAGTTCAGAAAATTTCCAAGCCACTTGGAAACATCAGTCATTTACGCTTAAGCATCTTGCAATGTGAAGGTTGCATTTTTCGACCGTGCGTTAAGTTAAAAATAGTCCCACTTCATAAAATCTGGCCTGAGGAGGTCTCTTCTGTTCAGTTGTTGCACTCCGTCCAACTACTGTTGAACCAGAATGTGTCTTGTGTAAATGGTAAAAACACACAGGAAAGGTTTTTTTTTTTTTTGTTGTTGTTTTTTAAATTCATGGCTAAATGTAAAAAGCATAGTTGGTGATTTTTGGTATTTTCTGAATGCACTTGTCTTGTAATCATTTCCTTTCTGTGTGACCTTACATACTTTCATTGTTTTTCTGTAGTGATCTAATCCCCCCCACCCACTGAATATATAATCAGTTGAAAGTTTTCAGCTTGAGTCACCTATAAGTGACTGGTCATTTGTCACCTAAACCTGACAGTTTGGTTACATGTTTATTTGTGAAATTGATTGTTTTCTTGTTCCATGTCGTTTGGGTCTATCCCATTATCACAGAATAATGGTCTGCTACCTATAGCAAAATTATTTATTCATAGCAAACCAGGTAAATCAGATTATTTTAAGTTAAGATCCTAATCTGCAACTTGGGGTCGGTGTTGGTTTCGTGTCCTCGGGCTGTTTATAATCACATAATTTGTGGTGCTTGATGCTGTATTGTTCTCATCAGCTTTGGATGAATGAAGCTGACTAACCCCTTCAGCATGTTTTTACTGGCATTGCCAAGATGACTCACCGTCCCGTCTACCTCTCTCGACTTCTCGCGTGACACCCTACAGACTAAATGAGGGGAGTTTCCCACAGTTAACACTACCTTTAGGGTCTGTAATGTAGATTAAAGCCTTTTTCTCGCTTGTAAAACAGCTGGTGTCTGAGGGGGAATAGCCAAATGCTGCTGCTAATTTGTAAAATGGAGCTCTGTCTTGAACTTTCTATGACTGGTTTTATTTTTGGCCTTATCAGTTTCATTTGTTTTTTCTTTTTCCCTTTCTCTACAGGTTTGGACGTCACTCAGGCTGAGGGATTGATACAACGATGGCTACCCAGTGTGAGTATCCTGTCAGTTTATCAGCATGTTTGTTCAATGACTGTGCTGCTTGACGCAGACACACACAGATGAGCTGATAAAAGCAGGTTTATTTACTGAATGATTTTGAGTTAACCCTCACAGACCTAATAGGTCCCCAAGAAGATTAAATGCTATGTTGCTATGGAATTTGCTAAGATTTCAGATGGGGTTTTTTGCGTTTACTAATAAGTTAACCACAGTTAATTTCATACTAGGAGTCCTAATTTTAATGATCAGTACTTATTCATGAATATAGCCTTTGCTGATATGGTAATAAAAAATGGCGGCAATGGTTTTATAGAGGTCAGTGCTGCTGCAGGTGTTGAAATATGCAAGATCTTAACTGCAAATACAATGAGGTGTAGGAATATTGCATGATCGTGATACTTGAAGATCCCAAAAAAATTCTCTCTGGAAGTAATTTAAATGTAATGTCTGATGTCTTATGTCCTGTAGCTGACCTTATGGAGCTTGATATGGCCATGGAGCAAGATCGTAAAGCTGCTGTGAACCTCTGGCAGCAGCAGTCCTACCTGGATTCAGGTATTCACTCTGGGGCCACCACCACAGCGCCGTCTCTGTCAGGCAAAGGCAACCCTGAGGAGGAGGATCTGGACAACCAGGTGCTCTATGAGTGGGAGCAGGGCTTCAACCAGCCCTTCACACCTGAGCAGGTGGCAGGTATGTGGCAGTATTTGCTTCAATCAAATGGTGTTCGCATTAGGAAAAAATGGAAGCCCCTCTAAGCGGGATATTTTCAGCAACTTTCCTGTCTGGCTAATCACTAACTA
>JAUMHR010000076.1:13001378-13013578 GCA_032361145.1 Enteromius fasciolatus
ACTATGAACATAGATGTTTTTACCCTTAAATGAGCTGTAATGCATCAGCATTTTAACTCGTGTTCTAGAAGTTTTACGAACGTCTCCATTTTCTGCCTCCACCTCTTTTTTTCTGTTGGGAGAGGAATTTCACTGAGGCCTTGCCAAACGGCGGCTGTAGTTTGAAGTCTTGCCAGAGCGCTTTGTGCTGAGCAGCCCTCACCGCCTCCACAAAAAACACTCTCATCCCCCTCTTCAGATAAAAAAAAAGCGGGGGGTGGATTTACCCAGTTTGGACAGGGGGCAGGGCAACATGTCTGTACAATAGACTTATATGAGCCTCGGAAAGTACAGGACCCAAAGATCCTGACTATATAGATGTTTCTTCAAGTTCAGCCACACAGTGGATTTTTTTTTTAAATTATATAAAATTTTTAATCATCAAATTAAAATGGTGTTGGAATTTTTTTTTTTTCAACATAAAATATAAGCTTTTTTCAGTCGTGGTTTCATTGTCACTGCATCCAACATTTTTGCCCCTAATAAAAGTTTTACTGTTTTAGTGTAGGTCTTCTTGTGGGTGACAACGGCGTTAATAAATTAAGATAAAATATGAGACATGATTTGTGAAGGAAATTAATAAACACCACCGTTCAAATGTTTGGGGTCAGTAAGCATGGTTTTGAAAGCAAGTCTATTATGTCCACCAAAGCGGCGTTTATTTGATACAGTAAAAAAGCTAATATTATCATAAAATATCACAAGATAGCAGTTTTATATCCGAATACATTTATTTGAAATAGAAATATTTTGTAACATTATAAATGTCTGAATAAAAGTATTGATTAAAACATAAATAGCTACAGACCACAGACTTTTAAACAGCATAGTGAGATATAACCAAATATTTTTCATTTTGTTTCATGTCTAACAAAATGTTTTATTCGGCACACAAGAATGCTACCTAACAACCCTTATAAGTATACTTTAATCTACTTTTAATTAACTTCTCAGCAATATACTTTAAATTGACAAATATACGTGAAAAAGATTAAATATAAACGAGCTTGTGCTCCTAGAATCTGGTGTTATACGAGACGTTAGTACACATCTTCTGTACAGAAACACATAAATGAAGAAACCATAACAACAGATGCTTCCGCATGTAATCTAACAACATTGTCAGACATATAACAGCATTTTTGCTTTTTTTTGTTAGCTTTTTGTTCAGAATTTTTTACTTTTTTTTATTAATGAAACCCACATTCAGGTGTTTAAGAACATTAGAATGTATTTTTGTTTACAAGCAGATAGCCTGTTCTTTCTTTTGATGTTATGCATATTCTGATATTTAATGTTAAGTGATTAAAATAAGTGTGTTTTAAAAGACACGGGGTTAAACCCACAAGCTAGATGCTCACAGAAATGCATAAAGAGTTACGCAACTGTAACACTTTCCCAAAAAGAGAAGGTTATACAGAATCCGAGAGGTTTCGGCTGCCTTGAAGAGAGAGACAGGCAGACCAAGAACTCTCTGACCTTCCCTCCCACATACTCCCTTACCTCGAGGCAACACACCTGTGTGGACGTCTGTGTGTTTGAGCCGCGAGATCAAAGCTCACAGGGGGATCATGATCTAGTGTCTGTCAGTCCCTGCGCTGCGAAGACGGCAAGAGTCGAGCTAGACAATAGTTTACTGCAGTTCATGTTTCTCTCTCTGTAGCCATGAGGTGTGTGGGAGGAGACTAATTAGAGATCATTAGAGCGCCTTCAAAACAACACAAGCGTGAACGGTGGTTGTTTTTCTGTGTCTGCTAAGGTCAGCAGGAAACCTTTTTGTGTATAATTGAGCTGTTTTAATATACGGCTCGCGAAAAATGAATCGGTGGGTGATGAGTCAGTCAAAAAGATTCGTCACACAGCCTTGTTCATGACTCAAAGTCATGAGTGAATCGGTCACGATTGTGATTCATTTATGCTTTCTCCAGTTGTCAAGCCACGGAGGTCGTCATCTCCCAATAATAACAGTATATTTGCATTTTTCTTACACATTTGTAAGATTTTCCTCTGATTATGCACCCTTTTAACAGTCATCAGCATCATAAATCGCCAAGGGTTTTCCATATTTGTAAGCAAATGGGAATGCAAATATAAATATAAATGTATATATACATTTGTCGTACTCCCATTCACTTCTCTTCAAGTTAATCCAACTATGACAACGTTTGCTGCTGAGAAACCTGGGGACGTGAAAAAGGTTTGTCAGAAAATAATGTAAAAAAAAAAAAATAGTTCACTTGTAATGTTTTGTCAATAATAAAATAAGTTTAAAATCACCTAACTGACCCCCCAAAAAACATAATAGATGTTGATTAAAGGATGTATGATAATGATGATAATAGAGAAATTGAGTCAATTGAGCCACACAACCTGCATTGTGTGTCTGAGTCGGTTTTGCATCCCCAATATCACTCTCTTTATCATCCGAAAATGTCATTTTATCAGAGCCGCTCTAATCTACACCGATTCAAACTACCATCAAAAAGTATTTTGCTAACAATCATCAATATAGAGCCGGGCTGCCATGAGTGATTAGCTGACACAACAATCCTAGCGCTGGCTGATTCACCATTCGTTTGCAGTTTAAGTATTCGCTTGCAATCTATAAAAGGTTGGGAAGCCCCATAAACACGCACACACACATAGACATGCTTATTCAGTCTCTCTGACAAGAGCAAAGGGCCTGTTGCCTGGCAACCAGGGGGTTTATGGCAGGAGAGGCACTTACAGGCTCTCTGGCGCTCACGCACATCCGCGCACATGTGTGCAGGTGTCTGTTGGTTGAGCAGAGAGGCTGGGAGGGGACAGACGCACACTTGAAACAGGGAGATGAAAGCCTGCTTTTTACTCAGATAAAAGAGATGAACTAAGAGATAAACCCGGAGACGCTGAGTTTTCTGCTAATGTACAAGCGCTTCAGTTAAGAGTGAGAGGGGAGAAGCTTCATTATCTGTGGAAAGAGAGCTTGAGATCGGACGAGGCAGGATGATGTCAGCGCACCACAGGGAAAAACAATTAACACGAGATTTCTGTAAAATGTCTACACATGTATACACATCTATCACAAAACCAAAGTCTATCAAAGGTCTGAGATTTTGATTTAAACCTGAATATTTCTCAACAAATCAAAGACAAAATTACCACTATTGCTACTAATTTAATAATACAGATTTATTAGTAGTAGTAGTATAAGTAAAAATAACATTATTTATTTATTTATTATTAAACATAATACAAAATGATAAATAAAATGTATCATTTTGTATTATTTTTAATAATAACATTAACGATTTTTATCATTATTTATAAACACACACACACACACATGAATTAATAATAATACTAATAATAATTTACAATGTATATTATTGTTCAAAAACATTTCATTTATGTTCATACTCCATAATGTCCCAAGTAAATCATTTTTAGCAATAACATTGTACTTACTTATTAATTTATTATTATTAATATTTATACTTATTAATAATACTAATCAAATAATAATCTATAATATATATATAGATTTAAAAAATCTCTATATAAAAATAATAACAATTCCCAACAACTCCAAAGTATTGTTTTGCTTAAATTCATTCACTTTTATACTCCACATTGTTCCCAGGTTAATAACAGCAGCAGCAACAACAGCAATGCCCCACATTAATAGTAAAATGAACATAAAATAAAACAAACAATAACGATAAGGAGAAGTAGAGGAAAAACCTTGATCAAAAATATAATATCTGGGGGAAACAATCTGAAAACTCAATTTCAGTTGATATTCTCTCTTTCTTTCTCCCAGTGTCTCTTAATCTCTCAGAGCCCTGGGCTGTAATTATCTGTTAAGTAGATTCTTTGTTGTACTGAAATGAAGAAAAAGAAAATGGGGGCAGGTTTCAGTTAGACAGCTGAAGGGGTCCTCGGAGAAGTGAGAGTAGAATATCACCTGTCTTTGCAGTAGCACAAAGAGGATTTTTCCTAGATAAAGTTACAACTGCTTTATTTCATCTTAGATTATGTATTTCACAGCTACAATGTCTTAATCATGCATGCAGATATGCAAATGCTTTATAGTGTAACTGATATTCATATTCATATTCCCAATGCATCTTCAGCTCCAGCACCATTTGAGCAGTGTGTGTGTGTGTGTGTGGATTGATTCTCTGAAACATACTGTATACGTGACCTTCACAACCCTCACGCCAGGCTGGAGGCAGCAGTTGTGTCAATCATGCTTTGCTAGGAGTGATTCTCAGACTTAGTGCCAGAGGCAGGTTTATCACAAACCACACCCCCTCCGACCCATGACGGTGCACAGGGAAATCAGACACGGTGACCTGTGATCTCTTGACCCGACGACCTCCCAGACTCCCCTATCTGCTCTAATAAGCAGCTCGGTTATGTGTGTGTCTTTGTGAGACAATGTGTGTTTCTTACAGCAGAGATCTTTGTGATTGACAATCCCTCGGTCTCCAGTGAAATCTCTATTGCTAATGAAAGCTCAGCTTACAGGGGCTGCACAAAGTAATCCGCATGAGTAACATACGTGAAATATTTCATGTCTGACCTGAGCTTTGTGTTCGACACGTATAAATCAGGCAAAATGTCTTACTGCATATAAAGTGAGTCATTTTGCTCCATGCAGTTGCTGGAGGATTGCTAGCACATTGCATACTAAAGTTAAAAGGTCCTATCTCAAGTCAGATTGTGAGTTTGATACTGCACTTTGTTAACTTAAACTCTTAAAAAGTTACTTTTTTTATTTTTGATCTGCCCATGAAATTATTTCTAAACAAAGAATGGGACATTGGATCTTTTAGAGCAACACCTAGTAGTGATGCTTTGTTTTTTATTTAACTAGTGTTTTTGAACAAATCTGTTGATTGAACGATTCAATGACTCACTTAGAAAGTTACTTGATTCCTTCCTCATTTACTCCTCTGTGTTTTTAAACAAATTGGTTGATTGAATGATTCAGTGACACACTCTTAAATGCAAGCACTTAGTGCGTTCCTGAAAGAAAATTAATTGGTTTAATGATTCAGTGAATTGATCGTAGAGTTGCTTTGTTCCTAAGTGGCTCAGATTTTTAGACAAATCAGTTGACTAAATGATTTAGTGACCGTCGTTGCTTGTTCTGTTCCCGAATGAATCTGTGTTTTTGAACAAAGCTGTTGATTGACGTATTACATCCCTAAATTCATTTATATTATAAAATAAATGAGTTGATTCAGTGAATCATAAAAGTAGGCTACTTCCCTTTTTTCTTAATGACTCAAGTGTTTGAGTTGATTAAATGATGTAGTGACACACTCATATATTGTCACTTGAGTCATTCTTAATTTAATCAGTCATTTTTAACAAATCAGTTGATTAAAGTCAATTGTTTAGTTTCAAATGAATCTCTGTTTTTGAACAAATCAGTTTATTAAATGATTCAGTGATTCATTATTCATTCATGAATGTATTAGTGAACGAATTGGTTGAGTAAAACATTCAAAGATTCTCTATATAGAGAAATTTGTTTTATTTTTAAATGAATGAGTGTTTTGAGCAAATCAGCTCCGTGAACGAATTAATGATTCATTAAAACAATGCACTAAATGCCACATATCTACTGCAACAAACACGATCTGAGACCTCATTATATGCAGCAGGTACTTTTTAATCACAATTCAAACTTTCTATCTCAATAGATAGATTTTGCTCTTCTGTGGGTTCTTTCTGCTTTTCTCTCCAGATTTATTGAAGAAAAAAAAAAAGAAGTAAAAACCAATTCGATCACCTCATCGAATATGGCCCAGGGCTATGAAGATCGACAAATCTAAAATCCCAGAGGTGCGGGAGGAGCAGACTAATGAATGACCCTTTTGTGGACCAGCTGCATTTATGTATATGTTGCACTTGAGAAGAGAGTCCATCATTTAATTGCGAACAGAACTGCTGCACCTCAGTGTCTGAAAGAGAGGCGAATCATTTGACTGACAGCTCCTCCGAATAAATTGGACAGGAGGCCTCGGCCCAGGGGACTGGAGACCTTTTTGATGGTTGGATGCAACCACGCCCCTTTCTGATGACCAGACACTCCTTCCAGCTCCCAGAAGACTTTACAGGGGGCCCAAGAAAACACAGTCCACTGCCTTCTCTCCGTTTTCTCCTCCTTTTCCTTCTATCTGCCTTCTCCGGCTCTCCCGAGGGAAATATGGTTGGTTAGGCTCTCAATTGAGCAAGTTATTTTAAGCAAAAAGCCGAGACGCAGTCATTTACAGAGCGAAAGAGATGCAACTAAGGCTGAAATGAACCGAGGGGTTTAATAAATGTGTGATTTTTGAAAGCGTGCAGCCGTATGAAAGAAATGTCTTTGATCCTGAGTGGAAACATACACACCTTAATACGATTTGTGCACTACTCAATGTTCGTCATGAAAGAATAACGCAATTTGTAGCATGGGTCTGTGGCTCTTGTTGTTTGTGTCCTGACAGAGTTACAGCGACTGTAATGGTTTTTTGTAAATGAATATGACACTAATGGATATAATTCTTGGCTGTGAACAAGGGTCTCTTTGAAGTAAACAGAGTCTGGCCTGTGTCTCAATGAGCAAAAAGGCCCAGCAGTGATGTTGGGACTGAGCAAACACACACCCGCACACACACACTCACAAACATTGATCTTTCAATACATATTTATGCTTGACCACAAGTGACACCAAATAGGCAGATAATGAGGGCCGCTGGGATCTCTGGTTCCCCCAAGAGACTCTAATCTCTCTCTCACTGTCTCTAGACAGTGGTAATAAAGTTTGCCACTGGACTCAATGTCGTAGACTTCTAGAGGCCATAACATACACACACACACACACACACACACAGATTTTTAAAAAGACAGGATAATTTATTAATATGTGTTTCTGTTTGTTTGTTTTAAAGTCACGTTTAAATATATATATATACACAGTACTGTGTAAAAGTCTTAAGCCACTAGTTTTTTCACTAACAAAAAATGGGTTTAAGTGGGTTTTAAGGTAGTTTTTTTTTCTTTATCTTGGAGATGTGGACACAGTTCTTCTAGATTGAGTCTGTCTCAGTTTGTTCTGTTTCTTCATGTGATTCCAGACAGATTGGATGATGATCAGATCAGATCTCTGTGTGAAGCACTGGCTGTTATCAGACAATAATCTCACTGCATTATTACTATTAATGACAAATATAATGTATAGAAATGTAAACTGATATTTCCACCTGACACTCTACCGCAAAAGATAGAAATAACCCACTTAAAAGCATTTTTGTTGGTGAAAATACTAATGGCCTAAGACTTTTACACAGTACTGTACATATATTTACAGTATATATACATATATATATATTTTTTTTTTTAAATCGCTTAAAGGGCTAGTTCACCCAGAAATGTTAATTCTGTCATTAATTACTCACCCTCGTGTGGTTACAAACCCATAAGACAAGTTAAGATATTTTTGTCCCTCCATAGATAGCAGTACAATGATACCAGATCCAGGAATGTGGTAAAAACACAGGTAAACACATTGTGACATCAGTGGATCAACTACAGTTTTGCGACAATAGAATACTTTTTATGTGTAAAGAAAACCAAAATAACATCATATATGCAACTATTCTTCTCCTATGACTTACGTCTTTAGAGATGCGCGTGCTTTCATCCGGATGTTAACAAAACCTATTACGTCAAAAAGGTTTGCGTATACGGCGCTTTAAGCGTGGCGGAAGACGTAAGTTACGGTAGAAGAGTAAATTATGTCATTTTTGTTTTATTTGCACAAAAAGTATTCTCGTAGCATCGCAAAAGTGAGGTTTTATCTCATTTATTTGACCTTAAATCCAGTTGAATCAAACCTCCAGTTACCTCCTAAAAGACTTGAAGTATATGTGTCGTCCTTCTCCTCAACAGTCACACATTCATCCACAAACACACAATTCCCCCACCAACTCCGACACAGATTAAATATGGATTAAACCTATTTGCATATGAATTGTGTTATCAAATATTTCTTTCAAGGATTAATGAGATGGAGTTTTGCTGCAGTATAGTACGAATATGTATTTCATTTATTTGCCGCCTTGTAAAATAATCACTCACTGCTCATTTATCAACAGAAGAGAACTGCCACTGCTTTCTTGTTCTTTGTCTCTCATCTGCTCAAGACATGTCCATCTTTAATAGATACTTCTTTCACTTCACTTTTTGATTAAAATGTTTTGAGTTTGAAGCTAATAAAATCACTGAAGCTTGGCATATGCTTGATTGTATGCTGAACGTTATGTGAGAAGTAACTGGAAACTTTATAGCAACACTATTATTTTTTTTAATGCTTTATCCTTCAGCCCTTATGGTTTTGTTGCCAATTAATTATATTCTTCCATCAATCCTCATACTTTGGGACCAAAAAAATGTTTCTTGCACTTTTGTACCCCTGAATACTGTGTAGAAGCTTTTTAAATCAGGAATAAGATGAGGCCACTTAAGGATTGATTATTTACTCCTTCCGCGAGACAATATAGTACCACGTGACTAGCATTCAAACGTTAGAAAGACAATTTATAACATCTACATATGAATATATAATAACGGATGTATTTTAAATTTTCCATTGTTAATTGTGGTTGTCCAGTGTTTGTCACAAGATGGCGCCAAACGGTAATCTTTGTTGGCGCGGAGGGATTTTAAACATACAAGTAGTACCGGCTATACGTTATTACTTTGGAGCGGTTATAATTTGAAAAGAACGAACCTGCAATGTCTCAACTGACCAATCAGAATCAAGCATTCCTGCGTTTAAATAAACTGCGTTACTTACTGCATTATTTTTTCAGGAAGGAGTAATCAAACGAATTACTCTTTCTCCCATTACAACGCCGTTACCGTTACTGACAATAAAATGTGGCGTTACTATAATTTATTATAATATTATTACCATTTTTCAGTCCATCTCAATGGATGCGCAGTGTAGCTGTATTTGACGTAACTTACCATAAACTCTGTGAAGACGCACGGGTTCTTTAGAAAGATGAAGAGCAAGAGTGTTTCATGACATGCAGACTTGAGGCGCTACATGTAAACGGAGGTTATTCTTTGTTGTGTTTTCCTGTCAAAATAACGGATTTCATTTGGAGTTCCGCAACTTTTAAGAACTGCCGGTTTCTCCGGTAGTGGGCGGAACTAATGCGCTAATGACAATCTTATTGGCTGGCGCTCACCTATTATTGTCCCTGTTTTGATTTCAGCAAATCAATTCGAGCGAACGCATACTACGTGATTAATATTCATGAACCCTGCAGCTCATTAATACTTAGTAGTAGTAGAATTCGTAGTAGTTTTGTTATCTTATAATTCTTTGCCCCGTTTTTTATAGAAACATTAAATGATAAACAAGCACCACCACCAGTTAGTTTCATTAATTTAACATTTAATATCGGGAGCATCCAAGTTTGCCATTTGATTTTTTTTTTTTAGTAACGCAATAGTTACTAGTTAATGGTTTAAAGAAATGTGCCCAACACTGTGAGTAATACACCAACAATCAGACCAGCTTTTATTCTTTCTTCAGCTTTGAATGCGACGCTAAAGACCAGTTCTGACGTATTTGTTCTTTTATTAAGGCTCTTCTGTGTGATGTGTGTGGACGCAGAGAGTGTGTTCAGACATGTTTCTGCCTTTTTCTCTATTTTATATCTCAGAGAAAGACAAAATTTTCGTACTCTCAGATCCACTCAAAGACGCTAAATCATTTTTCCCTTTAAATCCTTTTCCTTTGTTGTCTCAGCACAGGTGGGAGAGGGGCCTGCAAGGACATGACTCTCTGTTTTATGTGGGTAACCTCACACAAACACAGACATACTGCACACGGTACATAAGGTTTCGTTGTTCAAACTCATCCTTTGGTGTTTTCTAGACGTATAGAGCTCTTCATGCCCTTTGGAGTGAAAAAATATCAATGCTGTCCTTGCTAATGTCATCCAATGTTCCCACTCTCTCTGGCTTTGTATAAATTGATTTCATCTGAGAAAGTTCTGTTACAGACGCCTCCAAACCAGAAGAATGGCTTCAAAACATTTGTCGGTTCTTTCCTCGGTTTCATTCCCTTTCTGGCGCCTATCTGCTGAAATGTTTTTATTTTTTTATTAAGTGAGCATTCAGCAGCAGCCCCATCTCACATATCCACTTAAAGGGGAAAAAAAACAGATTAAAATTCATAACTTTCTCTATGCAAATTTGCAGCAGCCACTTATCAATCCAATTTCAGCCAATTAGACTTCTTCTCATTAATCTGCCTTCAAGGCAGCGAAGAGAGCGCAAAGAAGAATATTAAATTTGATACAACAAATGTCACACGCGCAAAGTATTTGACTGAGTAATGAATGTGTGTCAGAATAATATGGGTTATGAATCTGAACATTAATGGATTAATCATTTATATGTGACAGTAGAAAATAACTTTTTTCTGTAAATTATGTCAATCAATTAAAACAGCACATGTGCACAGAGAATATAGTGTATAAATGGAGCTTTTACGAAAGCATCCGTTATTATTAACTGTGTGCAGAAGCAGTAGTTTAGGTGCTTTATAAGAATCCATACTGATCTCATTTAACCTAGATTTGCATTTTTCACTTCATTGTTTAGAGACACACCAGCCGTAATTTATCTATTGATCTATTTGTAAGAAGTCTCATATGCTCACAAACTCTGCATTTACTTGATCAAATACTAAAATAACACAAATAAAAAGTCTATGAAATATATTTGAAAGTGCTTACTGTATACTGTACTGTAGTCTCCAGTGTCTCATAATCCTACACTGCTCAGAAAATATTTTGTTTTAATAAATGTTACAAACAACTATACTGCTTAATATTGCAAACTGTGGAAACCCTTAAAGCATATTTTATATTGATAAATGACAAAAACAACCATACTGCAAACTGTGGAAACCATAAAACAGTGTCCAGAATTATTAGATTAAAAGGAAACCAACAAAGAAAAAAAAAACAATTTATTGACACTCAAAATAGCAGCGTAAATATGTTATATTTTTCTATCACGGCTTTGAAAAATTGCACCAATGATTATTAGGCTGTCTAAAAACGCAGGCTATTTTTTGTGAGTGTATGCATTTCTATTTCGTGACTAAAGGGTTTATTTGACTGTGGCGCCATCTAGTGGAGAACAGAGAGCGCGCATCTAACCCTCACTTTAGCACGCGCAGCATACATTCAGAACGACTCACTCCACATTTTTATTTGTAGTCCCAACATCAACCTTTTTTCTTTCTTTTTATAGAAATAATCTAATAATAATAATAATAATAAAATGAGACCTCTGTTATTTTGCAAATGCAGCAGCATCTAACCTGATCAGGTGTATTCTGGAGGAAGTAAACTGTGGGGGCGGTCTGTGGGCGGAGTTTTTCCTGCTGCAACCTCAGTATGCAAATAAACATCTCTCTCTCTCTCTCTCTCTCTCTCTCTCTCTTTGTTTTGTTTTGTTTTTCTGATAGTGTGTAGTGGAAGCTAAAATTTAAGAAAAGTATGGAATTGGCACCCCCTGCAAATGCAAGCGGGGTTAAATAAATAGGTTACATTATAATAACAGCCTTATATAATAATAGCTTAAAAGGAGAGATTTTGGGGCGCATTGATGGCGGAGAATCCAAACTCTAGACCCGTGATAACCACCGTGAGCAGCCCTTACCTGGAATGCGGGGATTCGAGCACAGGGACCCCGTGGTACGATAAGAAGTATGTGCTGAGCCTGTCTGAATACCTCATCTTTGTGGAAGTGGTGAGTAGCCTGCTTTATTAAAACTTGCATCAAACTACAAAACAAACAGGCTTGTAGCAAAGACTTTTTGCTAGTTGTGAGGGAAACATTTCTACTGTTTGTTTTTTCCCTTATCTTTCCTTTGGATTTCTTCCCCTGGAATTTGCACAAGGAGAATAGCGCTTTGTTAAGAGCCATTACGTGCGCGGGACGGCGTGGTTGCTAGGCAACCGAATGTCGGCTGTTCTCCAAAACGAAGTTATGTGGCACCTCAGATACTGACTTAGGCTACACGTCCATTTTTTTTAACTGCACGGTGTAAATTAATTCACCTTTAAATCAAACCAGGTTAACTGTCAACAATA
>JAUMHR010000076.1:13024803-13037494 GCA_032361145.1 Enteromius fasciolatus
ACATTTTAAAATATATTCACGCAGAAAATAGTTATTTTAAATTGAAATAATATTTTTTTGTTTGTGTTGTCCCTTATCAGTGCACAATTGTCACAAATTAAAAAGGATTCATTCCAATATTGTCTAAAACCCCACTTTTGGAGGCCAGTGTAGTCTATATGGAGTGCTGCATGTCAAACAAACATTGACATTTGTTCCCACAACATTCTAATCATGCTTTAGTGTATATGATTATGTACACTCTGATGAAGCATTTCATTCTGTTTGTTCTTCAAGGAGCTTGTGCTCGATACACTGGGATTCATCTTCATCTCCACTGGTTCCATTGTAGCTGCTGTGAAGTCTTATGACACCCCCGTTCTGGTTGCCGCCTCAGTAAGATCTTTATCACAGTAAATGTTTGATGGGTTTTATTACAGCCAATCGAGCTTGTAAAAATGGATTCCAGTAAAAAGAAACTGAAACTAAAATGCACGTCAAAGACTTTTGGAGGTGGTTTTCTCATTTTTGCTGCATTGGCATGGATGACTGATTGTAATGGTGTAACGTTGCTAGTATTGTAATCTTTTCTGGTGTTTGTTTTTCAGGTGTGTGGTCTTCTGGCCTCATATCTCTCAGTTGTTAGTGTGATGCTTTCATTTGCTGCGGCTCGCCGCTCACAAGCTGAAGGTAAGTTGGGAGCTGAGAGTGTTTTCAGTGTGCATTTCAACATATTTGTGACCCGGAGCCACAAAACTGGTATATTTGCAGCAATAGCTAAAAATACATTGTATGGGTCAAAATTACAGATTTTTCTTTTACGCAAAAAAAAACTAATCATGTCCCATTAAGATATTAAAACCATAAATATATTAAAATGTAATTTTTTGATTAGTAATATGCATTGCTAATAACTTCCTTTGGACAACTTTAAAGGCGTTTTTTTTTTTGGTATCTCAGCCAAATATTGTCCTGTACTATACATACATAAACGGAAAGCTTATTTATTCAGCTTTATTCACTGGTTTTGTGGTCCAGGGTCACATTTAGATAAACTGAACACAGCTGGTGCTTTTGAATCCTGAACTGATTATCTGAAATACTGCATTTCTGTTCCAGGTCCACCAGTATAAAAACTTCTTGATATTTATAGTGCTTCTTCTGAAGAGCATGAGTGGGATATTTATAAAGGGTATTATTGTTTTAATAAATTTAAATAGAATTTTTTGCACACATGGCATATCGCAGTTAGATGTTTTAATACTGTAATTATTATAAAATACCCCGCCAATAATTTACTTGTGCACACAATTTAACAAATGGCCTTTATTTTCAATTTAGTTTAGTCTTAACACTGATTTGTTAAAATATTTTCCAAAACATAATTGTTTTTATGTTAGTTGGTTTGGTGGCCAAACCTGTGCATCTAATGCTTTATGAAAGAGAAATGAATGTTGAGAAATAAAACACAGATATGCAGATTGTAAAATGTTGAAATATTTTGAACTTCTCTTCTAAAGAAAGACTTCCTGTGTCATTAATTAACGCTCTCCACCCACACTAAAGAACGTCAGAGACGGCAGCCATTCCCAATAAATACAACTTTAATAGAATGATTACAGACCTGATCCAGAGAAACATCACTACATCTTGTGAAATTACAGGACCATATTAGCGTATGTTTATTTCCCCCTCCCTCTTGTAAGAAGTTCGGTTGATGACTGTACACACAGGTGAGGGTGATCTGAGACCTCACCTGCCCTGCCACCTCTTCCCTCTCCCTTCCCAAACCCAGTACTAAATTCTAGCCGTTAAACAGACAAATCTCCTGCTGAATTTACTTTTGCTCAAACCCGCACACACACACACTCACTCAGACATACACACACAAACCAATGGAAATACAGTAATACTGATCGTGTTTGCATGATCTCTAGTGCATCCATTAATAAACAGTGCCATAACCGGCTGTAGTTGAAAGTTGAGAACATACATACACAGAAACATCCAATTTTCAAGCTCTTATGAACATAAAAAACAAACAAACAATTTTTTTTACACACCGGACATAGTTGTCAGTCCTATCAAATAGTCTTGTTCAGCAGTTACACAGACGACTTCATAAACCATGTCTAAGCTAAAAACTCTCTCGCTCTCCAGTTAAACAGACTACTCTGCTACAGTCAGCACTGTATGAGATCATTTTCAGTGTCATTGCCTACTAATGAGTAATAGTGCAATATTTAGATACTTGCAACAGATCACATCAATCGGACTTGGCGACTCTGTTGGTGGTTTAACAGCAGCAAAAAAAAAGGAGTTATGGATATTTCAAAGCATTGAAATCATGTCAGTATATTCGTTCTGGTCCTGTAATCGATACACTTAAGAATAGGCCAGGTGCTAAAGATAAACACCAACACAAGGTGACCACATCCAATGAATATTTGATCGAATCTCTCTGACTGTGATGATTCCCTTTATTTTTTTATTTCGTATGAGGCTTAATAAGACGTTTAGGCCAGTAAAAATGTGCGCTTGTTCATCAAAAGCCAAATGACTTTTACTTTAGTCGAACAGGATCCTTCATATAAGATAATTCACTACTGAAAGCCAAGGAATAATCTAACTTTCACATAGATACACTTAAGTTCACAAAGCCCTTTCACTTTCTAATTCGGACTTCTCCCTACATCCCCATTTCCTCTCTTTTAGTGTTCAACGCTGATCTAGTGTCTTTCATTTCTACGACAACCCTGTCTCTGTGGTTTTTTACAGACCTGTCCGCTGTACATGTGTGCGTGTGTGTGGAGACAGACATAGCAATCGCAATTTGCCCGACATGCAGCTTCAAGTCACTGGCCGTACAAGGAATAAACAGGAATAAATCCCCCTTCTGAACAAGATCAAGAGGAAGAGTGAGGGAGAGGAAGGGAGGAGAGGTGGCAGAAGGGAGGCAGGTTCGGGGGGGCGGAGAGAGCAGTGTAAAGGGGGAGGAGCTTGATGGTGAATTATCCCCGCCTCCTATTCAGGATTCGTCGTTTTCAGCAGGGGGCGTGGTGGCGTTGGGGGCGGAGGAATCCAGGTCGGATTTGTTGGCGATCCGGTCCAGCTCAGCCTGGACATCCGTCAAGCCCAACTTGGAGCCTGAGAACAAACAAGATCAGATCGAACTGAATTAGTATGGGTACGCTGGCCAAAATTCAGATCACGTTACTTGAAAGCGATATTAACCAAAGCTTTAAAAGAATATTTTGGGTTTAATAGAAGTTAAAATGTGGCAGTAAACATTGTCTCACTTGTATTAAACCCAAATTATTCGTACATCAGTGAGAAGGGATGACCACTTAAAACCTCAGCGCGTCAGTGTTTGTGAGTCTGTGAGTGAACGATAGCACAAGAGCAAGTGGGAACCCTTTGCTTTCCCTACATCGATGTTGAGCAGAAAGTTCTGGAATAAGAAGTTTGAAGGAGAAAAGTAAAGATGTAGTGACAGAATGAATGGAGATGAAAGGCTGTCAGTGAACCTTCACACAGACTCACACACGCATTCAGGTTTAAAGCTGCTTTTGGAGAAAAATAAGGAAAATCCAGCCAACACAAGAACATGAAGCATGCAGAAAAACGTACTAACTGATCATCTGCGTATTTAGTGCTTCGATTCAGAATGCTAAGACAAAGTTAATTGAGAAAGACAAACAAAAGGCTTTGATCTGGTGGGAATGCTATCACTGTTTAAAGGCTTATGTCTTAATTCCAGTAATTATGTGCTAACAATTAGCCCTGCAGCGATCGAGGGTTCACTTGTATTTGTTTACTAGAGCTTGTTTTTGACATGATTCTCTGCCTTTACAGTGTAGACACCAAACAAACCCATCATTGAATTATTGTCATCTGTATTCAAATATTTGGCAGACACTTTTATCCAAAGCAGCTTGCATTGAATTATTCAATATATAATGTAATTTAGAAGAGGTGCAGTCACACTAGTCTTTGTAACCTTCTGAACCAAACTATGATGTTCGAAAATGCTACGAAAAAAAGAAAGAATCCTAATAAACATGTATTATTATTTATAGCACTATTATTTTTTTTAACATTGACTTTAATAAGAAATGTTTCTCGAGCCCCATATCTGTAAATTAGCATGATTTCAGAAGAATCAAATAACACTAAAGCCTGATGCTGAAAATTCAGCTCTCATCATTTTTAAAATAAGTCAATAAATTAGGGCTGTCAAAAATAACTATATTAAAAACTGAGGAGCGTTATTTTGCGGAGGCTTGTAAACAGTTCCTGTCTGTTGCACGTAAGTGGGGGCAAAACGACAACCATTGGAACTGACAGTGCACGCAACATGGTTGCCGCAATTAAGTCTTGCTAACAGTGGCTTTGTGAATGCTTTGGTTAAGGCAGCGCGTAGCAGGAGTAGAGCAGAAGCGCCATTGTCGCAGGCGATAGTTTCGACGTCTATTTTTGCTGTGCCGCTTACTCTGAATTAAAGTGACAGTGCGTTGTTCTTGATCTAAATTCAGGTGTAGTTGCAAATAGTGATTAATCCCGACTAACCCACTGAAAATCCTGATTAATTTGTGCCCTACAATAAATATATAAAATTTTAAATATATTAAAATAGAAAAGTTACTTTAAATTGTAATAATATTTATCAATATTACTGTATTTTGATGAAATAAATGCAGACTTGGTATGAATAAGAGACTTCTTTAAAAAAATAAATAAATAAATAAATAAATTAAATCTTACCGGCCACAAACGTTTGAACAGTATTGTAACTGCATCTCATTTACTTTATAAATTAATGTAGTATTAATAGCAGTAAATATGACAAAAAATCTGGACCTAACTAGAAAATGAAATTAGAAACAGGCAATTTAAAATACCCTATGGATGTAATGAAGCTTCATGCAGAGATTATTAGATGAGGCTGAAACGAAAAATACCGTGACATAAAGCACAGGCCAATGTTACACATGCATAGGTACGGAAAAAGTGCTAAGACGTTTTTAGCGGTTAAAAAAAAAAGGAAGATGCAGCATGTGTTAAAGTAAAAGGATGCAAGTGAGGGACAGTCGCCTGAACACACACCTTAGCGTGGCCAACATCCCCTGGCTAACGCACATGATGAAAGAGAGTTTAAAGGGGTTAAATAGCATGACTGATGAGCAAAGTGAACACAAATGTATTTGCTCACTCATACCAAAAGTGCAGAAAAAAACAACGACAAAAACACACTCATGATTACATGATCACAGTAAGAAAATCAGAGCACAAAATGATGACTGGGAGAGGTCACTGGCCAATGAGCTACTTTACCTTTAATACACTCCCATTAAATCAAGCTGCATTAAAGGTTCAAAAACAAATGAAGATGCAAAAGCATAATATGAAAGGACACAAGAGAGTGGGCCATAAAACCATTCGTTTTAGAGCTTGTGAGGCGAATGTTAACAAACGTAGTAACACTTTTTTTATTATTTCAACACTTTAACTTTTAAAGGGATAGTTCATTAAACATTTTGTTATCCTTGATGTCATTTTAAACCTGTATGACTTACTTCTGCCGGACTCAAAAAAAGATATTTTGAGGAATGACTTGCCCGTATGATGAAAGTCAATGGGGTCCAAAACAACGAACCCTCTTCTGACCTTCATTATATGGACAAAAAACACTTGACAAATTGTGAAGTATCTTCTTTTGCGTTCCACAGAAGAGAAAGTGTGTCACCGGTTTGGAATAACATGAGGGCGAGTAAGCACAGACAATTTTTATCCTGTTTTTCAGGAGGTTGTGTAAGCTAAGTTGCTCCGTGTTAGATTACTGGGTTATTATTCAGTAATCTGATGCGCTGTGAACAATTAGGGTGACTGCATGTCAGCTTGAATGATTAGTGGGGTGTTTTAGCTGCACATGCAGAGGAGATTATCAAATATATTCATTTTACCGTCGCTGATGTCAAAGATCTGGTATGGGAGGATAAAGGTGCAGGAGAGGAGGGTGATGAAGACAATATGAGGACAAACAAAAAGGGAGAACAGGGGACAAACTTCAGTGACCTCACATGTTTACAACATGAAAGACAAGATTTGAAGTGTTTTTGAAGATTATGAACTCACAGACATGCTCCATCATTTGCAACATCAAGCCTCTAACATCTACTGTGCTAACACAACTCAGAATGATCAGAATTATATTTCGAAGCCGTGAAAAAAACAAAAACAAAAACACTCCATGGCCCACAGAAACAGGGTGTTTTTATATGCAGGGTCTACTGCTTTTATGAAATTGATGTTGAAAAATGGTGGAGAGCCTCAAAAACATGCCATGTGTCCAATTTTACACTTTAAATTCACTATGATAGTAGATTTGAATGGAGGAGTGATGTTTGCACCTGACTTGCGGACTGTTCCTGGTGTGTTACTCCCTCCTCCCGTAGGTTGTCCGCCTGGGCCGGGTGAGCCTGCTTTCTTAGTCAACAGACTGTTGAAGAAGTTAGCCAGCACGCCCTCACTGGTCTGACCTCCTGCCACAAGAAAGGACAATAATTAGCACAAGCATACAAGCTAAACTCTAGCTACTAGCATACACTAGATTCAGGCTGCAGCAAAACATTTACCGAACCCTAAGCTGGAATTAAAAACGTGTGTAAAGGAAAAAGATTGAAAGAAGTTCAGCAAGGGAACAAGATTTAATCCCAACAAGCTCTCCTAATCCCCCACCAAAACATGGCAGCGATGTTCCCATGATTTAAAGCTAAAAGAGTAAAGTCCTTCTTATCTACATCCTGAAACAATCTCTGGAGACACTAAAAGAGCTTTGAGGATGGCATCTCAAGTTGAAGGTCACATTCTTCCCAAGATGATCGCGAAACCAGATCCAGAAACTGGATGAAATACATTCCCATGAACTAGAAAAGTGTGACTCCATAAGCTGCTGCTCCAAATGGCTGGAAAAATGCAGCCAAGGAGAGGAACTACTGGATGGAATGAAGGAGGAAAGAGACCCAGAAAGATGGAGGAGAATCGGAGGCATGCATCCTAAGTATGGCACATTCATACACACCTTTCATGTTGGGATCAATCTTCTTGGTACCTGATTGCATGGGCATGACGTTTGCAACGTTAGCCGCCGCCGAACGGTTGGTCGTCCTCGGTGAGCCGGTGGGAGCTCTGTTTGATGGGTCCTGTTCCAGACACAGAGAAAGGTTTTAGGATTATAAAAATAGCATAAGAGAATGACTAACAAGAGACCAAAGTTGAATGTTAAATTAAATGTTAATAAACTGGGCTGGGTAAAAGTGTCTGTTAAACCAATACATATAAATGAAAATGTCAGGAGAAGTCTTTATCCCAAACATGATTCAACAGTGAGTAGCGCTGAGGGCTGAAATGTATATAGAGCGCATGAAAAACACTCACCACTGGTCTTCCTGCAGTGACTGGTGGCTGTTTAGATAACAGAGACTGGGACAGGGCAGAATCAGAAACAATTCAGTGTTTAATTCTTTCAAATTCTGGAAATTTGTGGATTATAAAAAAAATACAATGACAAATACAGGGCTTGACAACTAGGGGCCGATCAGATGTGAGACTAAAAAACAATGTTTGCGAAATTTAAACGGTCTTTCACTTGACCAGAGAAAAGCCGGGAAAACAAGACAACCTGTTATTATTCAACTTCAAAAGGCTATAATTTTTATAAATAAATATGGGTGCTGTCACACATTTTAAAAACTCTTTAGGACTTCACAATAAATGCTTTACATGTATGCCAAATTTTACAATTTTTTACAAAACTATAAATAGTTAATAAATGTTTACCAATAAATCAGCATTATTTCTGAAGGATCACTTAAGTCTAATAATGACTAACGTTTTTCTTAATTGTGTTATACAGTATAACGCAATTACCTGCAACTTTAGTAGAAATACTTGGTCATCTTCAGCTTGAACCTCCTTCTCATGTACAAACTGGAAAGACACATCAGCAATCACTAGATTAGAGAGATTCTCCAGCGAACTGCACATCCACTGGCAACGATCGACTCAAACTCTTACCTTTCTAATCGGAGGTTTCACTATTACATCTTCAAAGTTGTCCTCTGCTTTTACTGTCTGGAAATTTTCATGAAGGATGGCAATCTTTTTTTCATTGTCCCATCCTGATGGACTAAAAATGAAACAGATTTAAATAAACACTGATGTGATAAACCAATTTTCCTACATTACCCATTTGTATTTGTTTCACATTACAGAGACTATGAACAGTAGGCAATAGTTGACTGCAATTAATGTCTTAAGTGAGTCACTTACATAAACACAGAGTCTTTCTCCACCACCTGAGCTGGGGTGTTGAAGGGAAAGCCGTATAACCTGTGAACGAGGTATTTATATAACAAGTCTAGATTTTTGTTCTCCTTCATGGATGTGTAAAGTAGCGCTGCTCCATCTGAAAGGTCACTTGTGAAGGAAAACAACAAGGTGAGGTCACATTTAAGCAAGGAAAGCAAAGCAGCCATTGTGGCAGGTCAGCAGATACGGTTAAGCAATCTAGATACCTGTGTAGCTTCTGTTATTGTGTTCAGACTTTTGACATTTAAAGATAAAGCTGAACATGAAAATAAGCGTCCAAGCGCACAGGGTGAATTCTATTCATCATTGCAGCTTTGGTGATGATGAAGGATACACTGCAAGCAGAAGCGTCGAATGTGAGACTGGATAAAGTCTAAGTGCTCGTCTTTATAATCGTGCTCCTTCTCCAAAGTGCTGATCGCATCACACTACACAGAGAGAGAATTATAAAAGGGAGACTCCATTAACATACTACTACATCCTTGCTTTGTGACTTGATATATTTGAGGCTTTCGGTGAAAGTAAAAGCAAGAAAAACATGGTAAACAATGAAAGGAATTTCACTATATTACAGTAGGTAATAGCCAATTAAATGCAACCTACATGAGCATACATCACTTCCTTTAAAACGTTTTTAAAAATCTTATTGACCCCCAAACTGTTTAACTGTGGTGCGCCAAGTTAGTTTGAGCAGGTGTACCTTAGTGCAGACCACCACTATAGGCAGGCCCAGGTTGTGTGTGAGTGTATTGTCTCCCAGCGGCAGCAGGACGCTCTCTTCCTCGGACTCAGGATTCCTTCTCTGGGGCACAGCTTCCAGGTCACTTCCTGGTTCCATGTATTCTTGAAACTGCTTCACCACTGCATACAAAGACAGTTACGATCAGAGATATTTACTGTGCTAACTGCAAACTCATTCATGCGAGTATAAGAACTGTCAGAACAGCCTGGAGCAATATATAGGACTATCACAGATCAAAATGCATCACCACACTAGATCATTCCTACAGGGTACTTAGCATGCGAACACACTCACAATCTAAAGGCACACACAAAGACGCTACTCACATCTGTGCTCCAGCTCTCTCATGGTTTCGGGGGGAACTCTGAGCTTGTCCACAAAATCTCTCACAACGCTGCCCCATTTCTGCAGTGAATCGAGGGCCAGCCAGGGCCGGGACAGATCAATCACAAATAGAACCAGCGAGTCCTCCAGGTTCTCTGTTGATACGGCAAATTTCTGCAGGCCTTTGTGGTACAGGTCCCCATCCAGCACCCATGCATTACACCGTGCATGATCTGACCAAAAGAGTTAGATTAGATTTAACGGGTCTGTATTGAATTACCTATTGACGGTCATTAGGCTGCCTCTATACTAGTATGACAAACAGTTGGCAAGAATAATCTTTTGAAAACAGTTACTGTATTTACCCTGTATTTGTTGATGCTTTTAATGCATAACTATTAATTAATTGCATCTTTTATTAAAATACTCTTAGTGCTCAGTTATGGCACCTTTTTTTATCTATATCCTACAATTTTCCATTTGAAAAAAAAAACAAAAAAAAAAAAAACGCTGATTTAAAATATTGCAATGTTAAACATATTGATTGATTATAATGAATCACAACCAGATTGTCCTATTCAGTGTCATTTAAGGTTACACGTCTAATATTGGTTTGTTTATATATATATATATATATATATATATATACATATATATAAACACAGTATATACACCCTGTATTGTATACTCAATTCTAGCCAATGATTTAATATTTACCATCAATATCATCATCGTGAACATTGAAATACAGGTACTCTAAGCCCCGGCCCTTCATGTGTTCTTCTACACCTTGTAGTTTGGCCACCAGGGTGGTCTTACCAGACCCCACCTCACCTGTAAAACAAGTTAGATTAACACACTAACAAATAATTTTAAAAAGAGCTCTGGATTTGCATTTGGGCCCCAAAAACAACATATATAATGCATATCTGATTATATATGGTCATATAGAATTGTATATTTTATACATACACACACACAGTAATATATTCACAATTATTATATTGTATATAAAAATAATCAAACATATATAGTATATAATCATGCTGCATTTCTCTGTTTTTGGTGTCTGATATATATCTGCCCTTTTTCTGTTTAAATTGAGAATGTATTGAATTAATGTGAATTAATCTATTTGCCAAACTAGTCGACAGTGTGATATTCTACAGTAACAGAATGTATGCACACTGAAATCCAGAAGGTTTATTAATAAAACAATATATAATCTTAATACGGTAAGGAAAAACAACATGGGCAAATATATAGCTTCTGTGAAAATAATAATAAATGGAATAAAATAAAAGAGCATGAACATATGAAAAACATGACAAATATGAAAAATATGAATTCAATGTTTGTATGGCCGTTTATCACATCTGACGCCCTATGAGTAAAGAGCATCCACGGAGGCAGCAAACATGAGCCAATCACTGGCTGCGTCTCAAAAACTAGCAAACTCCCTACCTAGATAGCATTTTTAGCCATCGTAGACGGCTAGGCTGCACTTTCTGGGCATCACTGGCACATATAACGCCTTTTCAGTGTGCAAAATTGTTCAATTGCAGCATTTTTGTTTCTCGGAACACGCCTATGATGCTCTCCAAGTAGGCGGCACGGTTGTTTTTAGGACACGGCCCCCGTCTGAGAGTGCGGATTATCTCTATTCACCAAACCCGACAGTCTGTACCATATGCAAATCGTTAAGATGAAATAAATTACCAATTATATATTTAAAAAAAAAATACTGAGTAAAATTCACGAGACTGGCACAAATGTGTTTAGTGCGCGCGGTGTCTGACGGCGACGACTGGAGACAATGACGTGCGCCCCGTAACAATAACAGCACACTTACAATCACATCAGTGCACATATAGAGTACGTTCAAACCCTTGCATTCAGTCTGCATTTAAATGTTATTTAATAAGGATAAAACATCGGATGCAGGTCAACAGGATGAAACAGAGCAGACATGAAACAGCAATTTTTGTGACAGAAAAAAAACACCCACCCATAACCACCACATTCTTTCCTGACGGCAATTTTGATCGGGATCGCGTAGACACCTCACTCAGTATCGACGACCTGGACGCAGAGGAACACAGGGTGGCATTAGCTGCTGAATCACAGCGCTTTATACAGTATGCATCACTGCCATCATTGATTCAGGCTGGCCTGTGTGTACCTGCCCGGCTGGGGCAATTTGCAAGTTAGCGGCTAGCAACTGTCACATGCGGCTCTGAGCCACCTAAAGCCGCCTTCTGCACGTACAGCCGAGATTGAATGGGGGAGAAAAGAACCGGCTAGGCCTACCATAAATTCTGTCCGTCATCCTCCTCGGCGTTTTGGCTTTCGGAAGTGTTGTTATTTACATTTGTGCTAACCGATAGGAGTGTATTTCTGCCCGTCGTCGCCATCTTCGCAGGCTTGAGTGACACCCCTGAATGAGCCCCGGATGTGTCGCACAAAGCCGAGCGTTGCTTTTCTGCTGGGCGTGGACCACTGCGAGCCGCAATCACTGCCGAGCCTCAGGTCAACAGAATAGAGTTAATAAAAAGGCTATTTGTTAGCATATATGGTTCCATTACTTTCATGGAAACTTTATAATCCACAAAAGGTGGAGGAAAAAGATTTTTTAGATTAGTACAATGTTCTTCACACTGAGATTTTTTATTTTTATTTTATTCTGGCATCACTGCAGAACCCAATACTTTTATTTTTGTGGAATAGAGTAAAATTGAATAGAACAGACTCTTTAAAATATTCTTTATTGTCACCTATGACAGGAAAAATAGAAAATAATAAATAAAGTTATTTCATTTAATGTAATATTAATGTAATGTAATATAATGATATGCCTCGCAAACCATCCATGAATACAAATAAAAAGGGTGAGTCTCAATAACACTGAAACACCCTTTGGGATACCAGAAAATTAGAACAGAAAAGAATAGAATAGAATTAAATAGAATGAAACAGAACATAGTTATTGATTATTACTGCAAGAACCCAATAGAACTTTTATTTTTGTGGAATAGAATAACATTGAATAGAACAGACTCTTTAAAATGTTCTTTAGTGTCACCTTTGACAGGAAAAATAGAAAACAACTAAATATAATAAAGTTATTTAATTGAATGTAATATTAATGTCACATAATATAATTATACGCCTCGCAAACCAACCACGAATACACATAAAGAGAGTGAGTCTCAATAACACTGAAACACTCTTGGCATACCAGGACTTTAGAATAGAATAGAATAGAATAGAATAGAA
>JAUMHR010000076.1:13040987-13055256 GCA_032361145.1 Enteromius fasciolatus
ATTATTCGAAAAGAACGAACCTGCAAATGTCTCAACTGACCAATCAGAATCAAGCATTCCAGAGAGCTGTGTAATAATGATTAATATCAGATTCTTTAAAAAAAATATCCTTTTTGAACATTTGAGTGATAGTGTATCTCATACAGTATTCGTTCTATGTCGTGCTTTAAGGTTTTAACTAAACATATATTTTCTTCACAGCTTGAGCTCATAATGAGTAACATCTATGAGTCTGCTGCCACCACACTGGGCCTCTTCAACAGCCCATGTCTGACAAAAGTGGAGCTCCGTGTGGCCTGTAAAGGAATATCTGACAGAGATGCACTGTCCAAACCTGACCCCTGCGTTGTCCTCAAGATGCAGTCCCATGGACAGTGGTTTGAGGTGCGTCTATGTCCAGGTTTTGTTTTCTCCGGCACAAACAGAATATATCATGTGCTCAATGGATGTGTTCACATCATTTCAAAGTAGCAACTGTTTGTGTGTCATACCCTCGATATCTCCTCCCATCACAAACTCCCTTTCCTCCCTTGAAATTGCTTTTGATAGCAAACTTCTGGTTTTATTGTAAGTTTCCAAGCAAACTTTACTTCAATAATAATCCTTTCACGAACCCTAATCTGAACTGAACAGAAGGTACTTATATAGTGCATAAGAACTGGCTGTCTGTATTGAACTGTGTGTTTTTATGACTGTTAACAGCTGATTAGTGTTCTGAGACTGTAGTCTGTGCTGTGATGTGAAAGTAATATAAAACAGCGCTGTTAGATCACAGAACACGCTCAGTCACGCTGTCTTGTGCCTCGCTAATAAAACCAAAGACGAGGACGTGCAGAGCTGCAAAAACTCAAGTGAAGTGGTTTTTGCTGGATTTCTGTGAAAGGTTTTAGTTGCAGCACAAAACAGGTGTTTCTGGCATACAGGGGTTTTGCTTGGCACGGTTAAGGGTACGATTCATAATTAATAAGGCAGTGCCATTTGAACTCCAGCTGTGATTGAGCACTGAAGTTAAAAACAAAGTGATGTGTTTGAAAGCCTATAAGTGGCTTGAAGGCCAGCAGTCTGGAAAATCTCATGAAACCTGTCAAGAAAATGTCCTGCTCATATTTCACTAAAAATAGGTAATTATGTTGATATATATAAATATGTATATTTAGGTTTTTAGCAGGCTTTTAGATTTCTCAAGACAATTAAGTACATGCTATGTCAAATGTACATTCATACATTTAAAGCAACTAAAAGTCTCATTTTCATATTTTTGTTAATGTTACTATCCATGTGACCACACAAACATTATAAATATATATTTTTTTGTCAGTACAGTGGAAACCAACAGTTACCAAAATGTTATGCTACAAAGATTATTTACAACCAACTGTAAGATTATTTTAATGTTTTTGACAAAAATCTCACCTAGGCACCGTTTACATATAAATTAATAATTGCTATATGTACAGTTACAAATATATGAATGCATTATGGCATTTTCAGATTTTTCGGCAGACGTTACTACAGAGTGTCGCACGATTGTTCCAACACAATCTCACGAGCAATTCGTACATATTCGTACGAGGTGCCAAATTTGTGCCAATTCGATCTAATTCGTACGACGTCACTCGTACGATTTCGTACGGTTTGTCTAAAACCACGTGATGGGTAGGTTTGGGGGGGGGGGTTATGTTTAGGTAATTCGTACAAATTCATACGAATTGGCATCTCGTAAAATACGTACGATTTAGAATAAATCGTATGTATTCGTACGAATGAGGTCGTACAAATTCGTACGAATTAGCCACCTTGCAAAATATGTACAAATTGCCGTGAGATCAGGTTGATTGTTCTGAAATCATTTTAATATGTTCGTTTGGATTTGGTACTTAAGAAACATTCTGTCACAATCGCCAGCTGGAGTGCCCATGAGCTCCTTTAGAGGAGATTCCCCCTTGCAGTGTCATGCATGCACCACCCTTGTCTGTGTGTTGTGTCCCCATTGATTCCTTGGTTTCATATGTCATGTTCCGATTGGTTCCCTGGGTTCATGTGTCTTGCTCTCATTGGTTGGTTCTGTCTTGTGTTCCCCTCTGTCTAGCCCTGACCCCTGACTCTTTTGCCTTTGCCTGGATTGAACTGTTTGCTGGTGTTTGACCCGTGCCGGTCTGTGAATAAAGTGTCTGCATTTGGATCCCCGCTTGACCCTCAGCCCTGTCTCAGAAAACGGCAAAAGTTTGTCGTAGAGAGTTCAACAGAACAGCATTTATTTGAACTTCAACAATTTAAAAGTCTTTACCGTCACTAAGTTTTTGCTGAATAACATTATGAAGGTAAAATTCTTACTGACTCACAGGTGTCATCAGATTAACTAAATTATCGATGCCTTATACTTGGGTTTGAGACTAGAACTATTTTAAAAGGTTTGCTATTGTAGTAATAACCTGTCACAAATTCAATTTGCACTTTAAGCACAATAACCCCATAGCTCTATTCAGCTAAGGGTCAGTGATTTGAGATGTGAACTGAATTGATTCAGGAGGATATGAACTGGATTAAGGAAAATCCTTGTCCTCATCCAAACGATCAGCCTGCATTCGAGCAGCATAGGATGTCACTGATCCCAAGGGGTGAATTTTTCTCTGAGAAATCCTGAAATGTGTGAACAGTGTGACAGTTTCCGTGTCCTGATTGGTTCCAGGTGGACCGGACAGAAGTGATCCGCAGCAGCATCATTCCGGTCTTCTCCAAAGTCTTCACCGTGGACTACTATTTTGAGGAAGTGCAGCGTCTCCGTTTTGAGCTGCATGACATCAGTAGCAACCATAATGGACTCAAAGAGGCTGACTTCCTGGGCGCCATGGAGTGCACACTCGGACAGGTGAATGCGAGGGACGGAGGAGTGCACACTTAGCGGAAGCGCAGTAGGGAAGATGAAAGCTAGTGAATGGAGTGAGTGCGTGAGAGAGAGCATGAGTACATGATAGGGATTGTGTGGATTCAGAGAGCTCACTGGAGCAGGAAGGTGCCTGGTGGGCACAGGGACTATTACTCAAAAAAAAGTCTACAACCAGTGGTGTATAACGAAACATAAGCGGGTAAAGAGGAACTAAGGACAGGAGAGTTCATGTGAGGCAGAGAACCTGAAGAATTTGGATGCTAATAACAGACACTTGTTTTGTAGTTGTCAGTGGTGAGAACTAACTACAGCCAAAAGAAGCTGTAAAACTATTTATGTAGTTAGTTTTCAGCACTTGCATTTTCTAAGTAGCGTATATTGAAAGGTTTGGAAATGCTAGATAAATACATTGGGGAAGGATTGTGTTTTCAGCACTTCTCATTGGGTAATTGGTCAAAGTAGGATTGTAACCATGTGTAAAGAGCCTTGTTGGTGAATGTGGTTTACCTTCTATGTTTAGCTTTGGCTTAGCTTATTAATTCACTTAAAAATTATTTTGATGCTGTAAAGGTGTCATATTTGATGGTTAATGAGAAATGTAGGTCTGACAATCAATGACGTTATCAATAATTTGTAGAAACATCTTCGGGCTCCTGGTGGAATATCTATGAACTTTTAATATAATTTCTAAAATGTCTGCTTCCTTGTGGCAATGCATATCTTGCTGCAGCCAAAATTAATAACGTATTACGTTCATATATATGTTCATATATATGTTCCAAATTAAATAAAAAAAAACACCACATTTTTTATTCGAACTTATATTTTATTCAACTAACTTTTGTTGGCATTGAAACTTTAAAACCATGTCAAAGATTAAAAGATTCCTTCATAAATAAGTAAGGGATAATATACAGCTAGCAGGTAATAAAGCCAGACAACCCTTTACTCACCCGCAAGTTTCAAATCTGTATTTCTTTGTTCTACTGAACACAAAGGAAGATATAAACAGGCTGTTTCGGTCATCATTGATTTCTATTGTATTTTTTTTCCTACTATGGAAATCAATGGTGACCAAAACAAAAAAAAATTCATACAGATTTGAAACTATTAGAGGGTGAGTAAATGATGACACAATTTTCATTTTTGGGTGAACTGTTCCTTTAAGGTCTGTATACATGCATTGTCTCTTTTTTCATAGATTGTATCACAGAGAAAACTGTCCAAAGCTTTACTGAAGCAAGGAAACACAGCTGGCAAATCATCTATCACAGTAAGAACAGGCGTCTCACTCCCAATTAATTCCCACTGCAAATGTGTGCTCTTTTGTCATAACCTGAGCAATGTCTTCTTTGAAATCACAGGTCACAGCTGAAGAGCTGTCTGGGAATGATGATTACGTGGAGCTCGCCTTCAGTGCCAAGAAACTGGATGACAAGGTGTGACATCGCGATAATTGCCCAACAGGCAGTTTGCAACAATATTGAGACAAACAATAACAGTTGTCTTTATCTGATAATGGGACTGTTTTGTGTAGCCAGAATTCAAATGTAGCAATGCATCATGTAGCATTTTTTAATTTTTCAATACAAAATGAGGACAGCTTTGAGTCTAAATATAGAGTGGATTTTGTGCGGTCTGTAAATGAGAGGAAGTCAGGACAGGCCATTCATTACGCAATAAATGTGCCTGGGATTGATGTATGAATCAATCAAAAATTCATTAAAGCTCAAGAGTATAATTTCTGCATCGCTAGCACCACCAAACGCAGTCGCAAAAATAGTTGATTTCGATTTTTAAAAGAGCTTCTGGAACACTTATGTTTGTAGATGCTGTATTTAGAATCACTTAAGTTTGATTCTTTCTTCGTTTAGGACTTTTTTAGCAAGTCAGATCCTTTTCTGGAGATCTTCAGAGTCAACGATGATGGCACAGCATCCCTGGTGCACAGAACAGAGGTGAGTCTGATATTTGCACACCAATGCATATGCAATACGCATTGAAGCAATGTGTAAACTGGTATTTTCCTGCTCACAGACCATTATGAACAATCTCAGTCCTGTCTGGAAATCATTCAAAGTTTCTTTAAACACACTCTGCAGTGGAGACCATGAACGGGAGTTAAAGGTAAGACTATATCCACTATAAATTAGCATTTTGCATGTTATTGTGATAACCAGAGAGTAAATAATCTCTTCGAAATATATACTGCAGTAATGTGAGCACACTCCATATGAGGCTTTTATGTCAGCGTGCTTTTTTTTTGCTCTTTATTCTGGTCTCGGCGTGACCGTTTGGTCACATTAGATTAGAATCATCTTGGCAGATTTATGTAATGGCAGTCCTATCCATTCTGCCTTACCATTGCAGCTGACATCTTTCATAGTGAGCTAATTACTGAGCGGGTAAATGGAGCCCGGCTGTTTGGAGGGTCCTGACAGTTCCCTGAGAGGAATAGACATGGTGGAACCAACGACAGAAATTGATGTTACTGCTCTTTAGTCCATTTAAGACCACACAGTTATCGCAGGGTCGAAAACTTTGGGTCCAATTGTACAAAAAGCTACAAAAGTCCTGTTATTTTCAAAGATGACAGATTTGGGAGCAGAAAATTAGATTAGACTGTAAATGTACTGTATATGGTGTGGAATTCAAATCCCTTTAAATAGGATTGGGTAGATGATATGAAATACTTTGGTATGTTATAATTATTATGTTATAATTATTTTGCGTTCAGTATTTTATTGGCTGATTTGACTTAATAATAAACCAATGATTATTGTTACAGGACTTTTATTATAATATTATTATTGACCTAGATTATGATACTATTCATAGACGTCTTGTCTAAATTAATAGTAATATTTCTTTATTTAACATAGCAAATGAAAATGTTTTGTTGATATGTACGCTACTAAGTTTGGGGTCAGTGATTTTTTTTAAAGAATTTAAAAGATATTAATGTATTAATTCTATGCCGCAAAAATCCATAGAATTAATCAAACGTGATAGTATATTTGTGCATTTTTACAAAATATTGTTTTAAATAAATACGGTTCTTTTTAAACTTTCTATTGCTCAAAGAATCCTGGGTAGAATGAATCACAGTTTCCAGAATTAATTAATAATTAAATATTATTATAAATATAATAATAATAATAAATATAATATGCTTCATGGCATATAATCAAGAATATTGTCTTTTTGGCCACCACTGGAATACATTTAATTTTTAAATATATTAAAGTATTTAATATTAAACTTCTGAGATTTTATTTATGTAATCAAATTATATAGTTAATCATATGCATTTAATAAAGTATATTTGTTGAAATGAAAACTGAGCATTTCTGTAAAAATCTGAGCAATTTTACAAAAACATTTGACCCAGGAAAAATCTTTCTTTTCTTTTTTTTTACCAAAGATAGAAATGAAAAATCTTATAATGTTTATTATAATGATGTAAGTTGGTTGTCAGATACTGTTTTTCATTGCTACTCTATGTTAAAACTTTTTATTTCTTTTAAAATACATCAATATTGCCACCAAAACAGCAATATATGCTGGTATGGCAATAAAAACAAGCAAACACACAAGCTACCATACTGAAGCAGACTTCAAAAAACACTTTTTTTCAAACAACTTCAATATTTCAAACTCTAGGTCTTTATTACACTTGAAAGGGTGTTGATACATTGCAGTTGTTCAATAAAACACAGCAGCATTGAAAGTTTTTTCCATTTATATATTGTGTGTGTAGCACCCTTTAACTACCTTTTAATAGCAAGACGTATGTGTGTGTGTGTTTGTTCAGTTACTCATGAACTCTCTCTGTCTCACACACATATTCAGATCTCAGCACTGCAGGTGTAAGATCCTCATTGGTATGCCAATGCAGAAGTGGAGATAGCAGAGCTTTTTAAAGATGATTTTCTTTGTATTCTCATAACGGCACAGAGTTTAGATGAGATTTAGTCTAGTTTATACCACACTGAGATTCTGCACATAAGCTGTTTGGAAGTAAAGCCTTTCTAAACGTTCACATACTGTGCAGGTGACATTTCAGAGGAAGTGAAAGATACGGGCCAAGAAAGAGACAAAGACAGCAAAATTAAGAGCTGATGTCTCAAGTTGAGAGCTGAATCGCTTGAACAGCTCCATGTTGGCACTTTACTTCGCTGCTCTCAGCTTCACTTGAAAATAACCACCACTTACAGCAAATTAACTAATGCTTTAAATGCTTGGAAGCAAGCCACTTTCAATGAAGCATTTGGCAATTATATTAAGTGGCTAAATGTGCAACATGCACATTTAAAGCTGGATAAAAGACATCTAAAATACTCTAAATATTAGTCCAAACATTTGTAGGTGGTGATGGACAGTCAAGGACATCTATAGTCAGACAGATGGGAAAACAGTTATTTTGGGTGACATGTCTCTGAATAAACATGAACTGGTTTGTTTAATATTCATGGCTCCTTTACACTCAACGCACCACGGACAGCAATGTCTCTGCAGTGAAAACGCACATTGAATTCAGATTCTCAGAGTTACAGAGCCACTGCAGTTTTTATTAATGTTGTGAGATATAGCTGTATAAGACATGGCATGCTCACAATCGCTCTGCTGTTTTGCTGGCTTAAATCTTTCATCCATATCTGAGCCCCATCTGTTTTATAGCATGATACAATTGCACAAACCCATTTATGCAAATTATGTCATAACATTTTTCTAGGAGGAGAGAAAAGAGTTGTGGAAAGTACAGTTGTGAGGTAACCTGCAGTAAGTGGGTTATGTTTTATTTCTCAATGCGGTAAACAATGTGTTTATGCAGATTTTAAAAATGGCCATTTATCATTTAAGCGCTTTATGAAATCTTTGACAAATATCGATGGAACTGGCCCAAAAGCAAAACAAATTGTGCAATTATATTTTAAAATCTAGTTAGGAAAATGTTGCATACATCTCCATGCACTTTTCTCAGTGAGTGATTCAAAAAGAACTGGGAACCATTATAGTTTTTTGACTTATATAATTAAAGAAACACAACATAGCCTTGTTATTAAAGTCTATATATACAGGGTATATATATATAGATTGCTATCAAATCATTAATCGCTTCCTAATTTAAAAAACAAAGTTTTTCTTCACATAATATATGTATTTGCAAAATATTCACATGTATTTACACTGTAAAAAACGGTAAAAACCTGTTAAATGGTTATTGGTAAATTCCTGTATTCTAGTTCTGTTTATTAGGATTGTATGTTACATGTAATGTTGTTAAATGAATGTTTATATGAATATTTCAGTTTAATAAGTCTCACCATGATGGTGTTTAGTGTTTGTGTGAATGACATTGAGCACTTTCTAAATATATTCATATTTAAAAGCTGCATGTTATGGGCTTTGGTTTACCATGTGACTTTCTCATCCCTAGTGCTTATCAGTGTATTTCAAAGATACAGAACAGATTTCAGTACTTCAATAGATTGGTATATTAACATTTGGTCAGTTAATAAAATTACAGTATTTAACTGTAAATTTAACTTAAAACTGTAAAACCTAAAATGTAGTTACCGTATTTTTTACGGTAAAATTCCGGCAATCTCAGCTGCCAGTTTTTTGCCATAAATTTTATTTTTTACAGTGTAGATGTAAATTTATATTCATGTAATTTATATATATTATAAATACGTTTTATTTTGTATATCGATATAACACTTTTTTCTTAAAAGTATACATACATTTGAGTATGTGTATTTCTATATACATAATAAATATAAACAGTACACTCATATATATAATGTAAACAAAAACATTTATTTTGGATGCAGTTAATCACAATTAATCATTTGACAGCACTTAGACAATAATGTTTAGTTAAATTGTATTTTATATTTTTATTTTAAAGTTTCCTTCATTTCTATGAAGTAAAAGCAGGTGTGAGTTTTGCATGTTGAGTTATTGCCGGTTCTCACTTCTACAGCTGAAAAGTCAACCACAGCATCTCTGTATTAATATTTTAAATGGCCTTCAAATTTTGATTACCACCCGCTTATGTCTCGGCATCAATGATTCATTAGCAGCAATGCTACAGTGTGCTGTCTTCCTGCCACTCCTGCCACACATTCACAATGACACATATATACACACGCTCCAGCGTACACACGACAGTGTTAAATCTTTAAAACAACAACGTGTTATGATAACAAGATGACCTGCTGCAGTTCGTCTTTACATTTGTATGACTATTGAATGCCTTCACAATGCTTTATTGCTGTGGGAATCTTCAGACTCCTCAGCTTCTTCCAGATTCTGCAGCGACTAGATAAAAGACCTTCTAAATTCTTCAAAGCTACAAAACAGATTTCAGTACTTTAATTGGTTGGTACATTAACATTTGATCAATTATTAAAATTACAGTATTTAACTGTAAAAACATAAAATCGTAACACCTAAAATGTTGTTACCGTATTTTTTACGGACAAGTTCCAGCAACCACAGCTGCCAGTTTTTTTACCGTAAATTTAACTGAATTAATTCTTTCAGTGTAGATAATTATATATTATTTATATTATAAAATAAATATTTGTAATATTACCGTAAATAGTTACTGTAAATAGTTTGGTTACCCATATTCTTCAAAGTAACTTTTTAACACAATACAGGAGCTCATACAGGTTTAGAAGTATATGAGGGTGAGTAAAATACTACACAAACATTTTTTTCTAATAAATAAATATCAGCAATAATAATAATAGCATGACTTATGTTTAAAGTAATTCAAAATGTATTTATATTATGCTATTGGCAAAATTAAAACAAGAAAAAAAAACTATTTGCTGATGTGGTAAAAACAAATGCGATTTAGTATTTCGCAGCGAAAGAAGTCTCCATTTTTATGCAATTTTGCAGTCTCATTTTTGGAGGTGCATCATAAGCAGAATTATTGCATGAGTTATGCGTATGTACTGTATGTTTCCGTGTGTGTGTAAGACAATGTGACTTTTAGCCCTGCTATAGAAAATTACTTAGCACAGGATATTTATCACAGTTCTTTAGGGACTGAAGTCTCACACCCTCACGCACAAGCCAAAATAATTCACAGATTTATTTACTGCTTATTAAGCATGTGGCTCAGCATATTACATACAGATGTAGGATAATAATAGTGTAGTGTGTCTTAAGGCAATTAATATGTTTTAATTGTTTGCGCTGTATCATAAACATAATCTTTTTTAATGTCTTTTTTCTTGCTGTAGTGTACAGTATGGGATTGGGACTCAAATGGCAAGCACGACTTCATAGGAGAATTTCAAACCACCTTCAAGGAGATGAAGGCAGCCATGGATGGAAAGCAGGTACTAACACACACACAGTCAAAAATGTAGATTTCCAACTCTTATCAACACAAAGTACTGTCAAAACGAAAAGAGAAATCAGTTTAATACAATTCAGTGGTTCACCCTTGTAACTGTTCACCCATGTAATCATTTAGAATTATACCCATTTATAGCATTATGCCCATTGCATTGGCAAGAAACACTAGTAAGATGCAAGACTCTAGGGATTCAAAAAAAAGGGCAAAAGCATTATGCGATTTTTGAAGCACTGATTATACCCTGAAGCACACGGAACTGAGTAAGAGCAATAGCATGCATACTTCATAACGCCAGCTTATGGATATGTGCAAAGAAGAAAGCCTTCATTAATAAAAACTCATATCACATCTCGACTGGAGCTTGCCCATGGGCGTGTGAACGGCTGAAGAAATTCAAAGATTCTGTGCTCTGATGTGGCCAGAATTTAACTCTGATTCTCAATTCTAAGCACATAAAGCCTTTGTAAAAATTTCTCTGTTCACGTCCTACGTGATGACGATTCAGTTCTATGATGCAGACTTTAGCAGCACTGTAGTCCAGCCAGAATACCTCAGCAATTATATTTTCTGCATCCCAGCTCCTCTTGTAGATGTGGAGAGCCTCAGGTCTGTTATGCAGCGGATGCTCAGTCAGTGTGAAGCTCTTGTGTTTTCTCTTGCAGGCGGTGTGAAACAAGCCTAACACTTACTTTCTTATCTTTATATGTCTCACTTTCTCAGTTTTCATCTCCTATTCTCTACTCATCCTTCCCGTGTCGTAACAGACACTGAATTCGTCATGTCATCTTCCTGTCCCTTTGCCTTTCTGGCCTTTCTCTTTGTGCTTCTTTTTGTCCTTGATTTTATAGAGAATCCTGTCTATTGTCCCCATGGACACAATATAACTGCTGAAAGAGAATAGATACACAAGGAATAAAGAAAGAAAAAGCAGCAACTAGAGAGTGTATGTGAGAAAGAGGGTGATGTGTACTTGTGCTGTGTCAGAAGGATGACTGCAGCGGTGTGTTTTGACAGTTTAGTGCACTGTAGCGATGAACTGGGTGCACGAGGCACCATCCATAATGTGTCTTGTTAAATAAACTCTTCTGTGCTCTTATATACACTAATGTTCACAGGTTAGGGTCGCAAAATTGTCTTATGCCATCAAGGCTGCTTTATTTGCTCATAAATGTACTAAAATGTGACATATTTTTTTAAAAATAGCATTTTTAAAATGCTAATTTATTCTGTGCCAGCAAAGCTGAATTTTCAGCATTAACATGATTCTTCAGACATTATTTTAATATGCTGATTTGGTGCTCAAAAATTCTAATATTGTTAATGTTGAAACCTGCATGTTTTTGTGCCACTTGTTCCACTTAATATGTGTTTTTAACACATTTAGATAAATAGAAAGTTCAAATGAACTGCATTAATTTTAAGTTAAAAAAATCATTGATTACATTGTAAAAGTCTGTAATGTCACTTTTGATCAATTCAATGCACCCTTGCTAGTAAAATATAAACACAAATAAACAAAACAAACACATTTAAATACAGTATATATATATATATTTATATGTAAACACACACACAAAAAAGATTCACGTGTCTCACATGCATAAATAAATAGATATGTGTGTGTGTGTGTATATATAAATATATATATATATATATATATGTATGTATGCATACATACAGTCATGACCAAAAATATCAGCACCCTTGGTAAATATGTTCAAAGAAGGCTGTGAAAATGAATCTGCATTGTTAATCCTTTTGATCCTTTATTTAAAAAAAAAAAATTAAAAACTTGGATAATAAGAGTTTACAAAAGAGGGAAATATCGTCATGAAATTATTTTTTTTTCTCAAATACACTTTGGGAATGTATGCATGTATAAACACACAACCAGTATAACTAGCACAGCCAAGCACTCTCATTCCATATAGCAGAGTTCTAGAATTATACAGATATACTGTATGTTGCTTCAAAAGAGCACAACTGGGAAATCGTAACTGGTAAATCTGAAACAGTTCAGTTACAGTACATTTTGTCTCAAGAGAAGCAATCTCTGCATTCATCTAGTAGGTGATGTTTTAGGTTTAGGTCCACATACTTTCACATGACCATACTGAGTACACACACACACACACACAGTTTTACTGTGCTGTATACACTCATAGGCATCAGTCTGTAGCATATGAAAGAGTTCACTCTGTTCCCTCGCTTCTCTCATTTGAAATCTATTACCGGCTGTGCAGATTAGTAGTCATTGTGTTGCTTTAAATTCCATTAACTTCATATTCCCCATCACCCCCTTGAATGCTCAGAGGAGCAGAGTCGACGGGCTTCAACATACGCTTCTCGCTGCATTTGTTAATCAGTGGAACACCTCGTCCGCCAGCTCACGCTGATTGCACTGCTAGCGGGGTTCACAAACAGGTGCTTCATTTTCAGCGGGGAGCTCGGATGCTTTCAGTCTCTAGTGGTGGAAGAAAACTTCTCGCATGCTCTTCAAGACCTGATTAGAGATCTTTAGAACAAGCTGAGATAATTGTGCATGCATATAAATCACGCCTCATTGAGCTATTGTATTCACACTAGAAATGTAAAATGTTTGTCTTGGATAGACATAACTTTTCTTGTCCTGACTGATCTTTGCCAAAAGGTGACTTATCAACACTGACATGCTCATGAAAGTCTGGCCTCTCACATTTTCTGAAAGGCTCGACTGCAGCTACTATGTTATACTGAGTCTTTTAGACATCCGTCTGTCTTTAGACATACTGTGCCTCTCAGCCTGTGGGCATCTTCCTCTCATACAGATACATCACAAGCCAGCCTCAGATGAAACACCTGCAAGCCCAAGCAATTCATCTTGTGGCTCAGTGGAGTTCAGTACAGAGCTGAATGAATGGCAGTGTGCTGAACTGGTGTCTTACCGTTTATGTTTCTGACAGATCCAGTGGGAGTGTATTAATCCTAAGTACCAAGTGAAGAAGAAGAATTACAGAAACTCTGGAATGGTAATTCTTACTCTGTGCAAGGTAAGGGCTCACGACACTTTATGTCTATTATGTGTGTGTGCGTTTCTTTTTAATTGTTCTTGTACGATAACTCCAAGATATGGTCACGTTTTGTCAAAGTGTAATAGTTGACTTCTATGGGTGCTGTGCAGTGATATTTACAGTAACTACTGTAGTTTTTGTACACTACAGCCAGGAACTATCAGTTTAATAAGTGTGATTTTATCTCTGTTTCAGATCATTAAGATGCACTCTTTCCTGGATTACATCATGGGAGGATGTCAGATTCAGTTCACAGTAAGTAATTCTGGAAGTATCTCACTGCCATCTTAACCTTTAAGCTTAATTGAACTCCTCTGATAGCCAATACCCACACGGAAATAACCTATATAAACATATATGTTTTAACATAGGTTTTTAATATATGTAACATATATATAATTGGCTGTGTTCCTATACATATATGCATGTATATATATGTATAGGAATCCTATACATACCCTCATGTTGTTTCAATGTTCTTAAAAGATAAGAAATCGGTTACACTTTATTTCGATGGTCCATTTAGAAATTCTACCGGCTGTAAGTAACTTAGGGTAGGTTTAGGGTTAGTAGAGTAAGTTGACATCGGACCTATCACAATAAAGTGTTAGAAGATATTAAGCAGACGGTCTACTAATATTCTAATGACTGCTAGTTGACATGTAGTTGCAAATTGCCTGACTTTTAAAGTGGAATATCGAAATAAAGTGTTACCAAGAAATCGTTAACCTCTTACACTCCGCAGCTATTTTGGGTAATTCCGCCTGCTTAAAAATTAAAAAGCTTCCCATACCCACATGCAGAGGTGTATATACAAAAGACTGGTTTCATTTTAAAGGAAACCTTTTGAAATTATGTAAAAGACTGTTGAAATTGATTAAAATTATTGTATATATTGTCTGTGTTATAATAAAGACAAAAAAAAAGAGGCGCTTTTTATTTAATTTT
>JAUMHR010000076.1:13078169-13096880 GCA_032361145.1 Enteromius fasciolatus
GATCCGCCATTGCTGTAAAAAAAAATGGTCCATTGGCGTCAACGGAGTTGTCGCAACTCTCTCTCTCTATGGCTCTGGTTTTTGTTGTGGTGCCCAAAGTGTTTCTTTCACGGCTGGCACGCCTCTGTGTTGTCTTTCGACAGCGGGTTTTTCCCAATGTATTCAGAGGGCAGACAGCAAGACGATCAAGGGGTGATGCATACGGTTTGAGATAAAAAATAAAATTGAGCTAAAATCCTGCAGCATTTCATAGAGCACCTTTAAGTTACCTGGGAATCTTTTCCCAGAAATCCTTTCTTTGTATGTTTATTGTGTAAAGTGACCTTTGAAAGCAGCTTTTCTGGAGCTGACCTTGTGAGTGTGAGTGCTTCCTCAGAAGTGTCCTGGCACCGTGCTGTCACACACACACACACACACACATGCATTTGTTTTACGGGGACACAGGAAGTGTCCTCATAAACCATGTTTACGTTGTAATACCCATGTCATTATACACATTTGTGTCCTCATAAACCACAAATGCATGTACACACACACACACACACACACACACATATTCAGGTCATTACTCCCATAAAGCTTGGTACCCATCATTCTATTCCATTCAAGAAACTCATGGAATTTCATTGTGTTGTGACTAATTTGTGGCTTGTTTATGTTGTATTGCAGCTTGATTCCATTGTTTTGTGCTAAGTGTTTCGGGAGGAGCGCTGGACGACCGATCACGGCTGGCACGCATCTCCTAATCAATCGCCTCGTTACACCTGTCCAATCACATTCCTCCCACCTACTATAAATATAGCCCCACTTCTGTTCCTTCCGCGTTTTGCTTTTCGTGCATCCCTCCTCCGCCTCTTCTGCCACCCGTTTTACCCACCTTCCTACGGGGGGCATGCAGGGATTGAGCTCCGGGCCCTTGCCCTCACCAGGGTTCAAATCACATATAATTAAACAACAGTTAAGAGAGGGTAAGAAATGTCTGGAAGGAAGAATGGGGGTTTAAACCAGTGCTGCCACCACCTCTGTTACCCAGCATGCACTGCTTGCTTCTTGGTCAGATTAGCATCTATTAAAATGGAAGAATGTGTTTTCCTTGACGAACCAGCAGGCATCACAATGCACAATCATCCAATCATCACAAGCGCAGAATGCCACGACGCCATTCCAGAGATCTTTTGATCTTTTCCCTCCATCGCTATTGCCATCGCTAGGTTTTCCATTATCCTCTTCTGTGGCTGTCAAACACACACTCAAACTTTCTTGCCTTGTTAACCCATTCAAATTTTTCTCTTCCTCTCTCTCTCTCCTTTTTTTAAATTTATAATCTATTCAAGCCACTCTAATTCTACAAACTCTGATTCAGTTCAGTAAACTCCAATTAAAGTCTTTAAGTCTTGAGTCCATGAGAGACCAGGTGTCACCATGGTTACAGTAGAGAGACTGCTGGCTGTCAGTCATTGGTTAGTCAGAGGCAGGACCCAGCTGGGCTTATGAGTGATGAGATATAAAATATTAACATCTTATTAATTATTGGCAAATGATTTCAACTCATTAAAATAGATACACTTTTTTGGACTGTCACCGCAGAGAATCCACTAAGCATCTAAATATTTTTTACATTAAAATCCCTTCATAGTTCTATTTGTGAAGTGATCTTTTCACTTATGTCATTTGTATTAAAGGTCTGAATTCGAGAAGCTTGCATCATTTAAACGGTCTTTATATTTTGCTTTTTAAATGAACATCATTATTTCCTTTATAAAAACTAAAAATACAACCCAGAATAGACAAGATTAGTATTTACTATTATAGTTTACTAATACATTATTAAAATCACAAGTTGTGTTTGTTAACATAAATACACTGTTAGCTAACATGAACAAACAATGAATGATTGTATTTGTGTGAACTAACATTAACAAAGACAATAAATACTGTGTTCATTGTTTGTTCATGTTAGTTAATATATTAACTAATGTTAACAAATGACCCCTTAGTGTAAAGTCTAGCCTATTTTAGTTATGTCATGTACTTTTGTCATTTTTATTATATTTTATTTTAAACATTGCCATTTTTTATTTAATTTTTTTTCCTTTAAAAAATATTTGCAGTTAACAAATTAACTAATTAAAATAAGCTTATATTTAAGTATTATTTCACTTTTTAATAAATATAAAAATATACATAGTTTTAGTTTTACTTAATGATAATAACGCTAAAAAGTCTAAACAATCAAAATAAAATAACTTTGTCATCATAAATCTAAAACACAAAGGAGTGCTCTCACAGCCTGGAGATGTAAATTAGTTATGAATATTTCATGAATAGTTACACTCTAAAGTAAAAGCGTCTTTGTCTGGTTATATATCTCTCTCTTTCCTTTGACTCACACTCAGATGCATCCCTCTCCGCTCTGTGCAGAAGTCATTGCCTCTTTGATTAAGAGTTTATTATGTTCCCATAATTCCTGGGTAAATGTCATGGCCGCCCCATGCAGGCAGATTAGCACCCCACCCCGCAGAAGAGGGAGGAAAGGAGGCCTCACACTCAGGAAAGACTGTGGGATGTTAAACAATCGATACAGAGTGCAAGTGCTCCAGACACTTGAAGACAGATCTTCCAGATGTATCGTGTGTCACCTTGCTACACGATTCATTTTCAGGTCGCACCAGTAAACTTAATAGAAAATCAATCCTTTAACATGTTTACTGCAAGCTCTGAATTCTCCAGTAGCAAGTAAATGTACAAAATTAAAATTATAAATATTAAAAAAAAAAAAACTATAAGTATTTGTAACTTGCCTTAAGGTTATAGCTTTTCTTCTTTTGCAGCCTAACCATTGAGAGCCACAGAAAAGCCCTCATGTAGTTAAGTATATCTACTCTATAAACCATCTGTCACACAAACTTAAATATAAGATACACTCACACATGTACCCACAGGTGACATTTCTCTGCTCTGAAAATAAGTCTTTTAGCAGCTGGAGGGGGAAAGATGCAGGACAAAAGATCTGAGCAACAAAGACCCGGGACCAGCCATGTGTAAGGAAGCTATTAAAAGTGTGTGTGTGTGTGTGTGTGTGTGTGTGTGAGAGAGAGCCATGATTCCCTATGGCCTTTCACTTTTTATTTTATTTATTTATCTTTTTTTTTTTTTTTGCCACATGTATGTGTGTCTTGATCTACAGAGCTACAGAACACAGTGTTTATCTTCAGAAGAGATAAATTAAACATACTAATTATTAGAACACTTAAGAGACCTAAAAGAAAGGAAGGAAACTCTTTTAAATGTTATACATTTAGCATTTTTAAAAACCAGCTTTAATCAGTAGATCAGTGTTTGGGAGAACACACTTTATCAACAACTGCTGTCGTTTTGTGTTTATTATGAGAGTGTTCTTAACTTCATAAATAGCTGTTATGGTGGAAAATAATTCAGCCTAATCAAAAAAATAGGGAGAACTGGTGCACTGCTGCCTCCTAGTGGATACAATACACACGTGGCTCGGTAAACACGAGAGGAAACCAAAAAATAATAACGTAATTAAGCATTTCTGTGATATACGGCAAGTGTATAAAGATTGCATGACAAATCAAAATGCAATCGAGCATTAAAATACCATTACTCGTTTTAAACCATTCAATAAATGTTAAATAATGTGAATAAATAACTGAAATTATTATTATTATTATTATTATTAAGTACGTTTGTTTGTGTAGAAAAAGTTGACATGAAATGACGAAACTGACGTCAGATTGTTGTTGTTCAAAGACGTATTAACTCTTATTTATTTAATGGATTATTTGAATGGTTCGAGTACATACATATTCATCTTCCACAAAATGAGCAAATGTTACCAACATATTTGGAAACAAACAAAGTAATAAAGCTAATCAAAATCGTTTATCTGTGGTGACGTACATCCGGTGACGTATTTGTTGTGAAGAAGAGTCAAAGGTGGGAGCGTCAGGCGGATCGAGGAGTCAAGTTTACTGAGCAAATCGAGGCATAATTAGCTTCGTCATTTTACAGGATTACAGCAAGTTGTGTTAAAACCGCCGAAAATTTGTGTTAAGTTGAAATAGTACTTTGGGCTGGCAAAATGGAGGCCGTTCCCAGGATGCCGATGATTTGGCTGGAGCTGAAGGAAGCGGGAGAGTTTCAGTTCGGTCCCACCGTCAGACAGGTGAGGTCCAGGCTGTTTCACAACACCGATCAGCTCCAGAGAGGACAGTTCCGGTCGTATACTAACGTTACACTCTGAGCTCTGACACTTGCTAGTATGTCTAGTATGTGTTGTGATTTAAGGAAGTGTTTCTGTACAAGTTTACAAAAGGTTAACAAGGTCGAAAGAGATTAGAAAATCATTAAGATAAGATAGTATTAGTTAAGATGGTAAGGTATACATATTTCGATTGAAGTAAAACATAAGGAAATATCTGGAATATTGCGTAATAACTAGCCTTTTTGTTGAAGCATTTTATCTTGAAATATGTATAATAATATCATTTATAATACTGCATAACAGGAATGACTCCCAATTATTGGATGTTTTCTGATGGTCTTTGTGCTTGTGTATCCTGGTCATTTGAAAACCAAATGACCTCCCTCACAGTTGCTAGACTTATTCTTACACATTTGCATTGGGCCAACACTAGGATGTTGTCTGATCGTGATGTTTTATTCTGGATGTTATACTCTTACAGCATACTTTTCCGTCTGTTTCATCCCAGTACATTCAGATAAACTATGGTGAGAATCCAGAGAACTACAGCGAGGCACTGAAGAGGCTGGAGCAGCTTAGGCAGGTTGGTTAATGGTGTGATCAGTGGAATTGTGGGAAATGTAGTTGCACACAGTGGCATATCTGCAGTTGGCAAGCAGGGTGGTGATGAAGATCTCTCTCGTTCTCAGAGTGTGGTGAACATCCCGAGGGATTTTGAGGGTTGCAACACTCTTAGAAAATACTGTGGTCAGCTGCACTTTCTGCAGAGTCGTGTCCCGATGGCAACCGGCCAGGAGGCTGCAGTCCCTGTGACATGGTAAGACATTGCAGTCTGTACTCATTTTGAAATGAGACCATACTTGTCTGGTGGTGACGTCATTATAGCTTTCTTACTTTCATTCCACTTGCAGGACTGATGGCTTTTCAGGGAGGAATGTCACGCATGAGGATATTAATTATGAACAGGCTTGTGTCCTGTATAACCTGGGTGAGTTGAATGCAACCAAAGCTTTAGCACAGATATTCATTACTGTAATTTTATTAACTCGTCAACAATTCCTCTACTGCATTTTAGGTGCATTGCACTCGCTGCTGGGAACTGTGGATAACCGCCTATCTGAAGAGGTGAACATCCACATTAACACTTCCACATTAATGTTTAGGAAATGAACGAGTGCATAAAGCTGCTAAAGAGATAGTTCACTTATTAATTACTCGCCCTCATGTCGTTTCAAACCTGTGAAACCTTTGTTCGTCTTTGGAACACAAATTAAGATTTTTTTTTATTAAATCTGAGAGCCCCTTAATAGATAGCATAGCAAGGGTAATGTTAAATTATATGAGGTCAGTTATAAATTAAAGATGCAAGCTTGTTATGTTTATTGAAAGCAAAACATTTTATTAGAATATCCTGCTTTAAATGATTCTATAAAAAGGTTACATTAATGTTTATTTTTAGTAAGTTATAACTCATACATAAATATTTTTTTTGTCTTTATTAACTTAAAAATAAGGCTTTTTATTGTATATAATTAAAGTATTTTTAGTCTTATTAGATTGGCTGTGAATTTAGCCTTTGATGCTGACATGACATGAATTAATTGACAAATCAATAAAATGGCGATTATGAAAGAAAAAGACCTCATTCTAACCTTTTGTGCCTTTTTGTGCTATGTTTATGTGTTAAGGGCATGAAAGTGTCCTGTACGCATTTCCAGTGTTCTGCCGGGGCTTTTACTCACCTCAAAGACCATTTTAATCACAGCTACAGCTCTGACATGAGCAGCCAGGGACTCTCAGTCAACATCAGCCTCATGCTGGTAAACGCAGCCTACCCCACAAATGCTGATTCACTTTCTTAGGAAAATGCACTGGACGTGTAAAAAAAATTCTGTTTATTTTCTCTCTGAAGGCACAGGCTCAAGAGTGTCTCCTGGAGAAAACTTTACTAGACAACAGAAAGAGTCACTTAATAGCAAAGATTTGCGCTCAGGTAAAAGTGTCTGTTCTTATGCTCCCCTGTAAACATAACAGTAGCTCACTCGCTTGCTACTATCAACATTAATATAATGTCTGATTCCAGGTGTGTGGTTATTATAAGGATTGTCTGAGGGTGTTGGATAATTCTGAATGTGTGCCAGGAGGGATTCAGAAAGAGTGGAGGAAACTAGTCAACATGAAGATCTGCTACTTCAGTGCCATCACACACGTGAGACCTCTACACTCACCTATACGTCAACGCTTGTCATAGGCATGTTGGTTGTATTCATAAACCATACATCACTTTATTTTTATTAGTTACACATGGGAAAGCAGTCAGAGGAACACCAGAAATATGGAGAAGCAGTAAGTACATGCTTGTGTGTGTTCATGTGTTTTAGTTATACATAAATTTTGACATAATTGAATGTGCACCAATAATAGTTTCACTGGCTGAGATACAAACACTCACTTTTATTTCTATAGCGCTTTTAACAAAACAGATAGTAGCAAAGCACTGAACATTATCAAATAGGAGAATGATGGTAATGTATAATGATTTAACTATTAAATGCAGAGACGGTCTCTGTAATCAAAACGACGATAATCACTAGAAATTAGGTGCTCCCAACTAAGCAAGCCAGAGGAGACAGCGGCAAGGAACCAAAACCCCATCCATGAGAGAATGGAGAAAAAAAACCTTGGCAGGAACCAGGCTTAGTTGCCCAGCACCTAATTTCCAGTAAAATTTTAGACGCATGTCAGATTGTGCAAATGACTTGACTTATAGTCTTTAGGGTCATCTCTGTAGAACATGAAAGCAGTATCCACTGATGAGGGTGTGATGCCGCCTGTTGTTTCTCCACAGGTCGCTTACTTTCAGTCATCCCTGGATAAACTTAATGAGGCAATTAAACAGAGCAAGGTAAAGATTCTCAATCACAGGTACACACAAACCATTTGTTTACTAAGCACATTTATATATTTATTCATTGACCTTTTCAGGGCCAACCGGAATCTGTACAGGAAGCTTTGAAATTCACAATGGATGTGATTGGTGGAAAGTAAGACTTTGAATGTATTATTATTATTATGTGTTTTCAGTTGAAGGTGATTTTCACTGTACTTTCCTGTCTGTTTCAGATATAACTCATCTAAGAAAGACAACGACTTCATTTACCATGAGTCCGTGCCTGGTCTGGACACATTGCCGGCAGTAAAAGGTATACTAGCAACTCTAATATTTCTTTTAAAATGATAACACATTAGGAAAAATTATTCTAAATAATCTAAATATCATTATGTTTGCTTCCTTTGATACTCTTATGACATCTGCTGCACAGGTGCATCGTTGGTGAAACCCCTTCCTGTTAACTTAACTGATCAAAGCGTCACTGGCCCTGACCTCTTCTCTAAACTTGTACCCATGGCAACGCATGAGGCCTCATCTCTTTATAGGTCAGCTGGTGCATCAGTAACATGCTTTACTTCTGTTATTTCAGTGTTTAAAGTCTATGAAGAAAGTTCCTATTTGTAACTGTTGTCTTTTTCTTCCCTTTCTCTCTCTTAGTGAGGAAAAGGCAAAGTTACTTCGAGACATTGTGGCTAAAATAGAGGATAAAAACCAAATCCTTGAGTAAGTTTCTCAAAAACAAATACTGGCTAATACAGGATATTCTGTCATCATTTACTCAGGTTTCCAGGAATGATAAACAAATAATAATAGACTTTCCTGTTTTTGGTGAACTAAGCCCTAATCAAATCTACCTTGTGTATCTATAGGCTTGTACAGTAACTTGTTTTCTTTTTTATCTTGTACTTCATTCAGGAAATTTATGGAGTCTCTAAGCAGTGACTCTGTGTATAAAATAGACATGTTTAAATCTCTGCCTGACACGCTGTTGGAAAAATGTGCATTTCTCAGTGTGCGTCCAGACACTGTCAAGAACCTCGTTCAGGCCATGCAAGGTGAGAGTAGACACACACACATACTTAAAACAATTCTGAACAATTCTTAATTCTGAACAAATACCCAACAAAATCATAATGTCTGCTATTGTTGTTGTTAAAGATTGGATGACATTTAATGATGTGTGTTGCAGCACTATCTAATGTTTACACTGATGTGGGTTCATCTCTGGACGAGGTTCGTGGTGCCCTTGAGGAAGATGAGGCTGGGGAGAAGAGTTTGATGGAGGTAGTGGGGCAGAAGGGACTGCCAACAAGGCCTGCAGTCTTTCAGGATATTCAAAAAGAGTTGAAGAAATATGAGGCTGCTCATCAGACAGCCAGCAACACTAACACAGAGCTCCACAAAGCCATGAACCAGCACATACCAAACCTACGTCTGTTGCAGGGATCTATTGAGGAACTCAGAAAGAGGTTGCCCCAGCCAGAACTTAGTCAAGGTAAAGGTGTTCCTTCACTCATGCATATGTACGCTTATGCATTTAGAAGGAAAGATAAACAGAAGTGAATCTGTTCGTTCAAGAAGATTCTTTCTTTCCTCTAAGATGAAACGTCATCCCTGCAAAAGATGAAGACTATTCTTGGCAAAGTTGATGAAATGCGAAAGCAGAGGATCTCATTGGAGAGCCAGCTTCGTGACCTTATACATAAAGATGACATCACTGGAGTCCTTGTAACCACAGATCGTGCAGAGATCAAGGTTAATGACCAACAGAAACCATTTAAAATGAATTGATAGCAAAGTAGCACAAAGCGACTTAAGAAAAGGCAGTAAAAAATAACAGGCAACAATTTAAAAGTCTAATGATCTCATTAATTTTATATTTTCCTCTGCTTCAGACATTGTTTTCAGAGCAGTTGAAGAAATATGATCAGCTGAAGGGATATATAGAGCAAAACTTGGTTGCCCAAGATAACATCTTGAAAGCTCTAACAGAAGCTAATGTACAGTATGCCCCCGTCCGAAAAACACTCACGCTCACAGAGCAACAGTACGTGTTTATCACACTAACTGAGACTTTTAGAGTTAGTATCTGTTTTTGTAGCAACGTATGTAATCCTCTCGTTTTGTCCTGAAGATGGAACAGCACTGTGCAGGCCTTGATTGCCTCATTTGAGGCATATGAGGACTTGATGAAGAAGGCTGAGGAGGGAAAAGACTTCTACCAGGATCTGGACAAGAAGACCTCTGCCCTGTTGGACAATACAAAATCCTATTGCAAATCCAGAGAAGGAGAGCGAGTTGCCTTACTGGAAAAGTAAGTTGTCTCAGGAGGAAGGATATGATATTTAAAATGTTTTTTATATGAGTAAATTATAATTAGCCTACCTACTAACCTACTTGTCAGCTCAAATCATTAACAAGTATACTATTACAACTCAATACTGAATGTATTCCTTGTCAGAAGCCATTCATTTTTCTCACCACATGCTTGTCTGATGTACTATCTGCAGGGAGATTGGAAAAGGGCCACCTCCTAGACCTGTCTCCCAAAAGCCTGTGGCTGGCCAGAAAGTTGTTGGTCGAAGATCTGGCCCTTCCAGTCTTGAGTCTGTAAGTCCTTCTGTTGCTTCTTTTGAAGATCTCCCACAAGAACTACGGAGCCTCCCTCCAAATCTGAATGTGCCTCGAGTTCCAGTAGTTTCCAATCCTATTCCTCATGGTGGACCTCCTGTTAGCTGGCCACAAGGGGCAAACCCTTTTCCACCAACTCAGTTTCCCAACCCACAGTTTCCTACTACAGATCCAAAGCTCAGGCAACAGTTGGCCCATCATCTCCCACAGGTTCCTTATGGCCAGCCCTCTGCACCTCTGCACATCCCTGGGCCATCACCACAGCAGTTCCAAGTAAGACCAGCTGGAGGCATCACACCTGTCCATCCACAGGTTAACCAACCGGCCACCCCACAGGTGCCTGCTCAAGGGTACAATCCAGCTCTCTGGCAGCAAGGTGGGCCTATTGCTGTTACAGGGGGTTATTCTGTGCCTCCACAAATGGGACAGATTCCCCAAAATTCCATTAGGCCTGGTTTACCAGGACAACCACAAGTATCCTTTCCAAACTCTCTAGGGCAGCAGATGCCTACTGGCATGCCTCAGTCTTCTTCTGTCCAGCAGATCATACAGGGAGCACCATGCCAAAACTTTACCACCCAGCCTAGACAAAGCATCCCCTCAACTACACCAAGAAGTGCATTTCCCGGGCAGATCCTCCCACCCTTTCCACCTGGGCAAGTCCAGGCTCCAATGCCAGGCCAAGCACAGCAACAGCCTGGCCTTCCCTCGGGTTACCGGCCAGCGTTACTTCCACATACCCAACCCCAGCTTGGTCCACCAGGCCAAATGATGGTGCCCCATCCTCAGGGAGCCCTCTTTCCAGGACAAGTTCAGCCTCAGTCCACTCTTTCCAATCAGTTCCACCCTGGACAACTCCCACAAAACAGGCCTCAGCCTTATATGGGTTATGCCCCATTTTCTGCACCCCACCAAGTACATACAGGGCCTCAAGTCTTACCACAGGCACCCTTGAGCCAAAATTCCCAAGTTCCTTTTGGACCACGTCCACTCAGTCAACCCCAAATGCAACCAGGAGCTATACCTCCACAAAGTAATATGTATTCATTTGCACCAACACTCATGGGCCAACAGACCATTCCACCTCAGTTCAACCCCATGTTTAATAGGCCCGGGGGACAACCCATGTGCACGCCTGGTCAAATCCAAATGCCTGGCCCTCAAAATGTGGCTCATTCGTCATCACGACCAGCAGTTTCCCCAGTGATGGACAATCCTGTTCCACCTTCACTTGGCAGCACCCTCATGCCGACTCCATCACCTGCTCAGGTTTCCACATCAAATGCTGCACCACCAAGTTCTAACTCCCCTGCAGGTCTGGAATCTCTCCAGAACAAGGTGAATAATCTCAGCATTCAGTCCCAAACTAATTCCCATGAAAACAACTTTGCATGTGCAGTCAGTGGTAGTCAGGATATCAAAAACAACGACAGTCAACAGGGGGTGCCAAAAAATGATCTTGGTGGTTTGAATCCTTTATGGTAACGCTACATCTGATGCCTGAACACACACTCACACTTACCTTTTATACATGGTCAGTACTAACACAAAATTACACTGTTCTCTCTGTAAATACACACTACGACTTAGCAAATGTACTTCAAGCAAATAGAAAACTGCTTTTGCACTATAATTCTATGCAATCTTCTAATGTATCTGAATTTCTATTCCTAAATAGCACTTTAGTTTGCACTGTAATGAGGATGAGGAAGAGTTGACTAAGGTTGTTTCCATGTCAGGATGTATTTTTCACAGTTTTTGAAACATTTTGATGCAAAAGCTGTTCTAGTTCTTACATATAGTTTTGTGATAAAGTATAAATGGCTTTTTTTAGCGCTGTATAACACGTAACACACTTTTAATAAAAAAGCTGCTTAAATTTCCGAATTAAACAAGTTGAAACAAAATGTGTTTACATGTCTATCTTTTATAGACAACAGTGTTTCACCTTAAGCTTGGTCAAACTGAACAGCATGCATGAAAACCCCTCACCTTTTTGAAGCCAAAACAGGTGACCCACGTGAATCATGTAGAGCCGATGAGAAATTATTTTGGTGGTGGTCGGGGGTCTTTAAAAAGATGGGAAGATGGAATTTATTGATTATTTAAAACTTAATATAAAGTGGATTTAAGCCATTTTAAAGCGTGAAAGCTGAGCGTCCCGCGTTCGTAGACCGTGCTCGCTATCCACTGGCATCCAGGGCGTCATTTCTTCCTGCATAACTATTTAATTTTTTGGTATTTGTGTCACAAACTTGACCGTGCAAGCTCTGTATTTTCAATAGAGTTTAAAATCCAAAGCAGAAAATATTTTGTAACTGACAGCGCCGTCACGGTCGCCAAATAACAGCAGACGCTACAGAAGCGCGAGAGCTCAAGCTATTTGAAATTGGTGAAAGAAGCGACGCTTTGTGCTTTCTACATGTTTTTAGAAGCTTCGTGTGAACGTACCCTTAGGTTACATTTAATGCTAAAGTATCGTTAGCGCTAATACAAACATTATTTTAGTGTGTTAGGGCAGAACGATGCAGCTCTGGTTAAACCGCTGGATGCTGGGTTGAAATACAGCTGGATTTGGTCGTGGCTCTAACTGGAGGGCAAGGTCTCAGTAAAAGGGCAAGAGGTGTCCTTTTATTTAGGGAATGTATATATGTCACATTGTTTAACTTGATAGATATAGATAGATATATAGATAGATATAGTTCTATAATATGCCTTAGTCTATATAGAGATCTAGATCTAGAGAGATCTAGATATAGAGATCTAGATATGTCATTAGACAAATGTCAATACAGTATTTTTTCAGAACCTGTACTTATTTGGCTACTGTAACATTGGCAAAGGGAAACTTTTATCAAACATCTGGCATGCTCTGTCTGCGACAGCAAATAGCATTTGTAGTTGATGGTATGTTTTTCGATAATGGTAGAAAATACTTATGTTGAAAAAACAAAACAAAAAAAACTTGGCTGTCAATCATGGTGGAAGAATAAACAAGTTAAGTTTGAACATGTCCACTAATGAGGCCTTAATATTTATACTGTGGGAGTCCCCCACCTCCCGTCCCCATCAGAGTCCACATCACCCCTCGTGCACCCTTCTCACTTTTTTCACCCCTGACCCGTTTTCATGCCTGGTATAGGGAACGTCTAGGAACAATCTTCAGGTTCTAGGGTTTGTCACATCAGTGTCTTTTCAAAGTGATTTTTACTAGTCCAAGTGTCCTTTTGAGCAGATATCCTATACATGTTTTGTGCCATTTATTCAGATTAGCATACAAAATATAACAAGTTATAATAGATTAACATGCTGTTGTACACCACTGCCGTAATATGTCCATATGAGGGCAGTGTCTGGTTGTGTTCTGTTTTAGGATCATCTGAGTGTGTCCTTCTTTCTGCATGGGTTACTGGAGCGGTCTCGATTAAATCAATATGCTTCATTTGCTTCAGGCACAAAGATGTACAAAATAACTACATGTACATCCTGCAGTAAATGTCTGTAAAATAATAATATTGAATACATATTGAGTCAGGTCTTTTGGAGAGACTATTCAAGTCTATTATGCATTTCCTTTCTCTGTCGAACTTTATTCAGAAACAAGGATGGTTAGGAGAAGAGGTCAGAAAGTGTACCCTGTGTAATGGTGGTGACTGCAATCTAGTATTGAACAGTATTGATGTCTCTCGTTGCATGTAAACATGAATAAGGCTAACACAATATATGTTTGTTGCTAGACAGAAATCTTTTTGTCTTAGTATTGCGCTCAAGAGCCCTTTACTCTTCTGAGACAGTCCTTTATTTCAGCAGTCTGTGCATGCCATCCCTTGCATTTGACTTGCTTTGATGGAGTGAACGCTGGGAGAGCGACTGACCCAGTTTTTCTTTGTACGATGGTTTTGGCTTGAGCAGAATAACACACTTAGCATTGAAGTGTTTTGTAGAGGACATGATTAGAGAACATGGTATTAGTTCAGATTATCGGCATACATCCGTCAGTCTTTATATGCACCCTGCACGGCGAGACAACTCAGAACACAACAAATTTTGATCATATTTTGCTATATCAACGTTATAGGACTTTCAAAAACGTGCAAGTGCTTGATTCTTCTTTTTTCTAAAATGCATTTCTCTCCCTAAAAGTATACCAAAAAAGCTTTTTTTCCCCCTTTTTTTTTTGCAAGATGCAAGATGAGAAGAAAAGATGGTTAGGTCACATTTAGCATGCCACAAGTGGCACTATTTTAATGAGCATTAAATTTAATGCCTACCCTGCTTTGTTCGTTTCTTTTTGATTAATACAAGATTTTACAGTACAGAATTTTTCTCTTGCTTTGATTTCAGTAAAAAAAAAAAAAGTATAAATTAAATTGTTTACAACCTGAATTTTCTCTGAATGCGCTTTTGTTTAACGTGATAGATATATAGATATAGATAGATATAGTTCTATAATATGCCAGAGTCTATATAGAGATGTAGAGATGGAGATGTAGAGAAGTAGCGGTCTAGAGCGATCTAGAAGTAGCGGTCTAGAGCGATCTAGAAGTAGCGGTCTAGAGCGATCTAGAAATGGAGATCTAGAAGTAGCGTTCTAGAGAGATCTAGAAATGGAGAACTAGAAGTAGCGTTCTAGAGAGATCTATAAATGGAGATCTAGAGAGATCTAGAAATGGTGATCTAGAGGTAGAGATCTAGAGAAATCTAGAAATGGAGATCTAGAAGTAGCGCTCTAGCTCTAGAAATAGAGCTCTAGAAATGGAGATCTAGAGAGATCTAGAAATAGAGAGAAATAGATCTATAGAGATCTTCTGAGGGTCCCCGTAAGGGAGTGATAGGAGTTAGGGACTTCTAGGCGCCGTATATGATGACCTGGGGGTCAAGAAGGCCTCAAATCAACGAACAGGTTTCTAAAAGAAGATGATATACAGACATGTTTTTCAGTTTCTGTCCTTTTAAGGAAAGTGCCAGCTGTTTGCAATATTTAACCTTGAATGTGGAAAGGGGTATAAAGCTGAGGCGATAACGGCCTCCTTTGTGACACTCAGCAGGGAACTGTATGATCTATAGATCTCTATCTATATCTATAAAGAACACTTTTCAAAAACATCCCCATTTTGTCCAAGGAACCAATAACAACACTGTCAGATCTAAACAACTCTAAAATTCTTTATTCTTAGTGAAAGTATTAATCTAACATTAAAAACACACAAAAAGCACCTTGTTAATAATAGTTTGTTTACCCTGAATGTTTACAGGTTCCATCGTTTCTGTGAATGCACGTGTATGAATAACAATGTGCTGTTTGACAAAATACAAAACATAAAACTTGGCACCACAACACATCTGACATCAATGTTTGTCTGTAATACAAAATGAAGAGTTATTTTCCCTTTACACTCCTGTTGCACAACAACTCCATTTATCCTCTCCTAATCTTTATGTGTGCCTTTGTTTGAGGCCAGTGCTTTTAACCTGCCTCCTAATTTATGTCTTTGTAATCCACCAGACTCTCAGTCGTTACCAATCGGTGTCTTTTAAATTTGTCACGGTCGAGTTGCACGTGGGATAAATTTGTTTAGTTGCACATCAGTCAGTGTTGAAGCTTGCGCTGGTGTTAAGGTGTGTAGGCCGTGCCCAGGTGAGGGCTGGATGAGCCGGACAGCACTCCCGGAAGAGAACGTGTGCTAATGGGGCTGTAGCTGGGTTCGGAGCTGCGTCTGGGGCAGAGCTGGGACAGAGGCCTACCCTGTACAGATCTGCCAGGAGGCCGGCGCAGCACGGGGGACTTTTTAGGGGATTTGGGAAGCTTGTAGAGAAAGACGTTGTAGTGCAGTGGGGGGCTTGTCTCAGGGAGCATTTTCGCCTCTTTTGGGAGAAGCAACTCTAAGTCGATGGTCACACCACCCTGGACACATACACACATACAAGGGCACAGGTACAAGTACACAAGCATAACAACACAAACAAGAATCACATATAACACAATTACACAGACAAACACATGGTAAACCCATACATAAAGAAAAAGCATAAAGAGTTTAACAAAGTGCATAAACTGATAACTCCCTCCTGACACTAAGATTCAAATCAAAGTGAATAAAGGAAACTGTTAAGCCATTGCTTCTGAGTATTATCGAGTGATTTTATACCAACCTGGCACAAGCTATGAGGAGGGCATGAGCAGGTAATCAGCTTGTAGGAATTGATCTAGGATTGGTCAAGCTGAATTAAACAAAGGATTGTACTTCACTTGCGCTCTGTATTAAGTAGAGGGGTGCTTAATCTTCTCAAATACCTTATTTTGCGGCTCATTTCCAACTCTTAAATTTACTAGACTTCTATCTACAGTAGTCTGAATGTAATTGCGATGCAAAAATTTGTCACCAAATTAAATGTAAATGTCTAATTTTTGTATTAGTAATTAAAAAATAGGCTAGACTCAAAAGCAGCTTTTCAAACTTCAGGTAGTGAAGTCAAAATTTTAATTTGTCAATATAATTATGAATGAATAGTGTCAGATTTAATAAGCAACTAAGCACATCAAAGCTAAGTTACACTTTACATTCAGAGGTTTGGGATCAGTAAGAGTTTTGTTTTTGAAAGTCTTCTGCTCACTAAGGCTGCGTTTCTAAGATCCAAAATACAGTAACATTGTAACGTGAAATATAAATAAACTATTTGAATTATTTAACATTTAAAGTAATTATCTCCGCTTAAAACAGTTGTGCTACATGCAGTATATATAAAGATTCTTTTATGAATGGCAAGCTCAAAAGAACAACATATATCTGAAATAAAATGTGTCATGGTCTCTTCAATGCAATGTATCCTTGCTAAATAATAGTATAATTGTTTCAAATAACTCTTACAGACCCCCAATTTTTTTTTTATAAGCAGTATTAAAAAAAAACTTTTTTTGTAAAAGTATAATAAATAATAAAAATATAAATAAAATTTATTTTAACAGCAGCAAACTTATTTGTGTATGTAATCCGCCACTGAATAAAAATTAAAAAAAATTATTCTCAAAATTATGAGAAATAAAATGCAATTACATGAATAAAAGCGAGAATTGTGATATAAAGTAAGTTATTAAGTCACTGCAACTTTATATCTCACAATTATGACGTTATATTTCGCAATTCTGACTTTATATCTCAATTGCGAGTTTGTATCACGCAATTCTGAGAAAAAAAATGCAGAATTGTAAGATTAAAAAGTCGCAATAACCTTTTTTTCTCCTTTTTAAATGTTTTATTCAGTGGAGGAAACGGGCTTCCATTCTTATGACAGTGACATGTTTTACATTTAGTTATGTTATATGGATTTAAAGCCTTTTTTTCCCCCAACTCACAGCCAGACCGGACAGCAAATGGCATGAAAAGTGTTTCGTTATACAAACCCAAATATGTAAAGTCAGGACAGCTTTAAGCATTGATATGAGGGTGAAATGTCCAGTATGGTTAGCAGTACCTGAGGAACGCCAAAGCCATGCACAGACGTGAAGCAAAAGAGCGAGGACGAGCAGTAAACGTGAAAAGCAGTCGAAACAGGAGCGGTGGAGTTCAGGAATACACTGGCACTCAATCTGGTACTGGTAAAACGTTTTATTTCAAACAAACTGGCTTTGTTTATTTTCATTTACCTTCTCAAAAAAAAAAGTAGTACAAAAAAAATTGCAATACACCAAAATAATTAGAAATCAATTAGTTTCAAGACACAGTGAGCATTAAAATGATACTGCATATAAATATTAATCCAAGCCGTATTTGTATATATATATATATTCAGACACGCACTGAATAAGTCAACAGACATCTACAAATCTCAGAATTATTTTTACAGTCTAAATAGCTATGATATTTCCCACAGACGTTTTGTTTTTATATGAAAGAACACCAATGCATGCTGACTTGAGTAAGGCAGGACAGACAGGAGTTCAGAAGGTGACAGCGGTGAAGGTCAAAGGTTAAAAACCTGGCGGCTAAACCTTTGGGTTGTGGGGTGAAGTGTTTCATAGCGTAGCATGACTTAGAGGAACGCAGTATAACAAAGCTTGATATAACACGATGCAGCGTGACATCAGCAGGGACAGCAAGCAAGGACAAGGTAAATGTGCTGGTGCGGTACGCTGACCGAGTACAAACGTAAGTTAGCATGCTAGTTCAGTGCTTCGTTTGTGTTTTGCAGCCCGCATTGAGCCATCTTGGGGTGAATGCAAGGAAGAGTGCCATGTCAATGTTTAGTCCACTAATTAGGGTGTTTTAGTAATTTCAAGGTGTCAAATGTGTGTCTTGCTACAGTCACAGCGCCAGCTTGTGGCAAAGGGGTGTTACTACACGTTGTTCATGTTGTTCTGCAATGAGTTTACCTCCTCCGCATTGTCTTCTGTGGCGGCCTTGTCGTTTTCCAGTTTTGGCGTGAGCGAGTTCTGGTTGTTCAAAGACTCGTCCTCTTTAGGGTGACATTTGCATGGATCTTCTTTGCAAGTGCAGTCCTGCGGAGCAACACACATACACACAAGATGACAGAGTAACTATTTCACTCTACCCTTTTACACCCTGCATTAACATCTGGAATGTGTCTCCCGTGTCTACTTCCAATGCAGTCACACACTTAAGGCTATCAGTGCATAACAGTCATACGGACTAACTTCTGATAGCTGTGGTTCTTTTTGGAGCTTGAGTGAAATGAGGGAGAGTAAATAATAAAACTGTTATATCATAGCATAATTGCACTAAAAATAGAGGCCCATAAATAGTTTGTTTTAAGTTTATTATAAATTATGAAAAGTCAAGACGATTATGAGATCTAACTGTGGTTCAGTTTCAACAAAAATAATTTATGAAAAGTCAAAATAAGACAATTATGAGATAATTCAGAATTATGATAACTGGTTCAGTTTCAACAAAAATAATTTATGAAAAGTCAAAATAAGACAATTATGAGATAATTCAGAATT
>JAUMHR010000076.1:13101781-13143170 GCA_032361145.1 Enteromius fasciolatus
GGAGCTCGTGAAGATTTAAAGGGGAAGTACACAGAACAGAGTGATTTCTAAAAAGCTGTTTATGACAGGGTAAAATTTGCGTTTTTAAAACTACTACAAGTTTGTGCATATTACAAACTTTCCATTAAGACTCTAAATAATCATATTAGCTTGTGGAAAACTGGGTTTGTATGACCCCTTTAAACCATCAGATCTGAAACTAGGTTTTTTGTCACCTGTGTTTGCGAAGTCGTCTGTTTTCGGTCTTAAGCATGTGCATCCTCTTGGAGAAGAAAACTACAACCATGAAGAGGAGGAGCAACATGATGGCGGCTCCACCCACTGCTATACACATCACTTGGAAATCTGAAATGACCGACTCGCACCTGGAGCCCTTGTTCCAGATATACTCCTGAATGTTACACCTACAAACAACAAAGAGAGGGCCGTTAGAACAGAGGCAGATGAGCAACATACAAAACTGAAATATATAATTATGCTCTTCTAATTTAAAAATCTTTAATTAGTTTGGTGCAACCAATCTGGGAAACTACTGAGAACAGAAAAAAATGAATGTACAAAAAGTAGTTTGTGTGTAAATGCAAATGACATGTGTAATGTTTTCCAGACATTTGTGCAGACTGGCCATTGCAAACACATCTGTGAAGATTAAAGTACGTGAGAAACACTGCAGTGTTACAGTATAAGTGTGTTGTGTGGCCTGTTGACCCATTTATCATTACTATAATTTTACTGCAAGGTTACAGCAGAGCTTACAGCTGCATGACTGGACAGATGGCCCTGTCAAGGACGTGCATGTGCTCCTTTATTAGTGCCGGCCCCGTAGAGAATAAAGCACCTGAGCTGTGCTCAGTTCACAGCTCCTAAAAATAGATTTACAAATTTTCTAATTTACCAGTGTTGTCAGTGAGGTGCTGGATATCTAACTGAAGATGCCAGATCTATTATTTTTCTATTATGTAATGTATTTTAGCCCATATGGTTTGTTGACTTTATTGGCAGCGGCTATTAACACAAGCTCCACCCACGTGTGGTTTGGTTAGTCATCGTTATAAAAGACTGCTTCAGTGGTGCTGATGGTAAAACACGTGGTGGTCTTATTTTGACTGGCTGTCCCAACAAGTGTGTTAACCATGGCATATATTTAATAATTTGAATTAAAATTAACATTTACACTCAATAAGCAGTATTTTTGTAATGCACTTCAATACTGAGGTGCAGATAATTGCCACTTGCAATAAGTAGTATAAATAGCAGAACATGTTGTGTAAACAGCATATCACTAAGTAAGGCTGCTATTTTCAATTAGTGTGAACAGAATCCATTGCTATTTGCATTTAGTGTAAATAGCATCTATTCTAGTGCGTTAAACAAGAAGCTACTGAGTACTCAAATACTCAGCTACTGAGTTACTTGTATTTCAGACAAACTATTTAAGTTGCATTTTTGTTGGCGAAACAAAAACAATAGTTTGACATGAAGCCAAATCAAATATCATTAAACTAAAAGGCATGCTATATGATGCTGGGCAAGCACAAACCACAAATACACACTCGCACTCTGCAGCCTATTGGTACATTTGATAGTGAGTGAAAGGCCAATCAATAGTGCACATGCACAAAATCATTGCTCGGTGTGCATGTAGGACATGTTTACTATTCAGCCAAAAAGATCAATTTGAAACTTCATTTTATGGTCTAATCCTAACTACCCATCCATTTAGAGTAAACCATTGGCTGCGCTAAACTGACACACATTCACTTTCAGAAAATGCACCTATTGATCCACTCCACAAAGCTTAAGTTCATCTAATAGTTTTCGTGCCCTACAAATGTAAACCTTGATTTTTCTAATAACACTCACCCTGTTAATGTAGACGGCACCCTGTCATGCTTTCTCTCAGAGATCGACAAGTTAGCCCTGCGGTTAGCACCGTAATCCACTGCCTGACTGAAAGTTACTTTTATATTGAATAACGAGCTGGCCTGAATGGAGGCTTGCTTTTTTATTATTTAAATCAATTGTAATTTTTTTATTGATCAAGTATAATAAGGCAAGAAAGAAATAGTCCATGCTGATTTCATTCTGACTTTAAAGCTGTGGATAAGGGTGTCGCAGTCTTCAGAGCGAGCAGTCATCTGCTCAAATACACAGCTTAACACATCACATCATCTACCCTTGAGGCTTCACTATACACAAATAAGATTCTCAGAGCCCTGCTATTGTGGTCCAAAGCACCAGCTTGAGGCAGGGTCTTTAGCTCTTAAACTGAAACACATTCACAGATCTGGGCTCTGACCCAAATCCCTTTGAGTAAATGTTTAATAAGGGTCTCGGCTGGCCCCTGAGCAGAGTTGTGGATGCTGGTTAAGTATCAAAGTGATATGATGCCAAGCCATGATGACAGGTTTGGAGTTCAGAATTGAAATGATTGCAGCTGTTTGTGAGATAAATGATAAACATGCCTTACAAGCACACCCATCATCACATGAAATATGTTAGAAAATGTTCATTGCACACTGGATAACTATTAGGAATTTAAAAATCTGTCTAATAGTAATAAGGCATGGCCTTTCTAAAAGACTTAAAAGTCACTATAAAAGTCCCAAGAAATAGGCACTGGAGGACACTGATGAAAAAACCTGGGTCGTTGTGTTCTACCCAAATGCACAACACATTTTGGAGGAATTATATTTAAGGCAACAGCTAATGATCATTGATATTTCTAGCAGATGGAGGGAAAATAATAAATTGAGTATAGTGCACTGTTGGCATAGTTTGTCACCAAACATTTCTACAGCAAAACGTCTTCATGTTCTTGTAGCAGCAACTTACATAATGGCTAAATAACTTAAAGAATAATTTCTATATTATATATCTTATTTGTTTTATATAAGGTAGAGTGTTACTACATTTAAATTTAAATAAAGGCCAAAAAGCGTCCCAATAAGCCCTATGGCAACTGGTGCACAGTGTAAAACTCCGTGCGTGACCTGGATAGCCCAGTCCCACATGTTTGCATGAGCTTGGCCCAGTTTCAAGATCATTGAGGGTAGGCCGTTTACTACTATTCCCAAGAGATGTCTTCCACTGAGACTCAATCCCTCTTCAATCCCAACGTTTGATGTAAATCATAATCCCGCACCATGAACAGATGCAAGAACATGACTGAAGGATTGAGTTACATCTTCAAACTCATGATGAACGTTTGATTAGATGCCACTGATGCTTTCCTCATTTCTTACACTACATAAATAACATGTATGATGACACCTTTCACAAAATAAATTCAAATAATTTGACAAAAAGTAACCTATTATATATTTAATATTATACTGTATTAATTCTATTAATTTCTCTTTTTTGTGTGTGTTTTTTCTTTTTATCAGAGGCAATCTCCATTGTTCCATTAAAGTGGACCTACCTATTTTCACAAGATGTAAAATAAGTCTGCAGAGTGTATATGTGAAGTTTTAACTCAAAACACCTTGCAGTTAATTTTTTAGAATCTGTTAAAATTGTCACTTTTAGGGTATGGGCCTATTAATTACCAACTTTCTATGATTATGAGCTTGACTAATTCCAGCGATCGACTTCACACTGCCTTCATATACAACTTTGCATAACAGGTCCCCTGTAACCTAAACAATAAAACCACCCGAGATCAATTAAAACCATATTCTGGTTCATAAATTCACCAGATTAACTCATTGTAGTGACAAACAACATATTTCAACACAGTATGACATAAAACTCATTTGATGAAATCAGGTTGAGCCAATCTCTGAAACACTGATTCGAAACAAGCTTAATGAAGCAGCATTTGGAAAACATTCATCACTAATTGTTTCCACAACACAAAATCCTCAATTAGGTTTGTTCAACAAAACAATATTGGGATTTTTTGTACAAACTGAAATTAACTGGATGGGAAGGTTTTCTTCAATGAGTAAACTGATATGATATGATGATCTATGAAGACACTGACAGCCAATCAGATTTCACACAACGTTCAAGATGATGACATAACTTTAGTGCATGCTTATAAAACAGAACATTGTTTTGCGTTGCTGAGGATGTATATTGGATATGCTTATTACAGTTATCATTCTTGGTGTGATTGGGCCTTAACACATGTATGCATGCATCTTACCGGCAAAAAGCACCAATACCGTCAACCTCATAGCACTGTCCTCCATTGAAGCAGTAATTGGGGTATATTTCGCATGATGAGATACAAGTGCCATTGTAACGCTCAAATCCATAAAGACAACCAGAGTTGAGCACATTCAATGCTCCAGGTGAAGTGTCTCCAGATCCATCATCAGAGGTGATAACTCTAGAGTTGGAGGGAACTGCGCTGGCTATGAGAGGAACATTTTCGTCTTCCATGTCAGGTGGCGTTGGTTGGCTCTCCTCTAGATAAACTTCGGTGGGCGAATAGTCAGGTGACAGATAGTCATAAAAATCAGAAAGGGTCCAGGAGGTTGGATCTCCACCTTGGAGCTCCTGAACCCAAGCAGGGGGATCAAGAACATGCTGTTGGAGAGAAGGATTGTAAAAATTGACTGTGATGACTTCTTCTGGTTGAGAAGAGGTGGACTCGCGAGGAGGACTCCTGGCATGATCTAACAGCGTTCCATCTGCTTGTAGCCTCTCGCTCTTCCAGCGAGGGGCGCTGTCCTCGATTCTCTCCTCGCTAAAATCCAGCTGGGACAGGCCATGTGTCCGGGGCTCAGCCAGCGTGGGCAGCCGGGCAGCCATGCCATCTACCGTCAGGTCAATGAGGCGTTCTGAATCAACAGCACTGCTTGAGGTTTCGCCACCGCTGCCTGACTCTTCTCCAGCTCGTGGTTTTCGAGAGCGTACTTGGGCCTGGGCGATAGGTGAGACTTCACCAGGAAGTGCAGGTTTACGTCCCACCCCACTCATGTCTGAGGAATTAGTGCCGGTAGAATTGGAGATAAATGCACTGCCTGGAGAACAAATAAAGAATAATAAAAGTTAGCCACAAGCTCTTATTTATTTGCTTTTCCGTTTAAGAACACCTTTGTAAGCGCTCACTGCTTTACTGCAAACTCAGAGAACAAAAGACAGTATATATACTCTGTATCACACACTCCCGGACAAATCTGCTTAATTATACACTGCTGTGCAGGAGGCCCCAGATTTCTTTCCAAAGCGGCTTGTGGTGGCTGGATTAGCAGCCTTGATTTACTAATGTACCCCTCTGAGCCTAGGCTATAATTGGGATTCAGATTAGGATTAAGGGCTGTAGGTTGAGACTTGCATTGGTCGGTCTGGATGGGTAAGCTTTAATGCACAAAGATAAACACACAATAGGGAATTCCTCTTTACCAATGGAGAATCTCACTGACCTAATTGATTATCTTTTACTGATACTGTAAACCAGTCCAATGCACTCTACCTCAAAAATGAACACGTTTGGAAATATATCCCTGATTGTCTAATAATATTTTCGGAACTGTTCAAAGCTCAGTATTGAGTCTCTAAAAGAAACCTGCATTTATTTGCTAAAAACAGCCATCATTTAAGTCTTATTCTAATATACTCAAAATACATACAAGATACTTTTTTGCTTTCTTCATTTGAACTTTCATTTCAAACAGAACTTTCCAGTAACAATAAAAACTAAAAGATGAACAATCCCTAACTTCTGAATGATAGTGCAATTAAATTAAAAATGCATTTGTGCCCAATTGGGCAAATACAGCCCACTTTGATTCTGCTTGAGCATTTAAGTTAAAACAGTAACAAAAAGCATTTCTGAGGAACATTTACACTTTGAGATTGAGATTGTCTTTTAGCAATCTGCTTGAAGTATTTGACTGACAGTGTGAAATTCCCGTTTCCATGGGCATTCGTGGTTAAACTCTTCTTTTTTGTAAATTAATTCCAAGTCACACATCAGCCCCTAACAGACACTCACTCACACAGTTGCCAAGAAGCAATGTAAAGGAGCTGCCATTTTGGAACATCTCAAAAGCCATGTAAAACAGAGACCCTTCTGTCCTCTCCACTTGATTCACTTCCTCTCTTTCTCCCATTCATTTATTCACACAATCCCCCCTGAGAGGGTAACGGAGATGGCAGTGGGTGCATAAATTATTTCTCACAAACCTCACGTGATGTTCAAGTGTTCTCTTAAAACCTCATCTATACCCTTCAACCGCTAAAGTTTAATTTTAAAGCGACAGTTTGCTGCTTTTACTTTTATTTTGAACTACTTAAACGCTACACTGGACTAAAACAGCCCTCAAAGAGAGCAAGTCGTTTTGATTTGCATAACTCCTTGTGAAGGGGTCAGCTGACAGAAAAGAGAGGTTGGGGGAAAGAGTCTCGTTGAAAGAAAGATAACACAAAACACATGCTATAATGGAGTGAAGATGAGAAAATGTGACAGTGAGAGTGTGTTTCTCCTTCCGCCCGTTTGAAGACCTGTGCCAAAGCCTTTGAGAAGGATTCATGTCGCCTATTTAGTAAGCAAGTCGAGACTGCAAGAGAGAGGGGGATAGTGAGAAAAAAGGGGGGTAAGACGATCGAGAGTGAGAAAGAAATAGGGAATAGAAGTATTTTCTCATGACCTCACCAGTGAGACATTTACATGTGTAAGAGTGTGTGAAAGTATGTCCTCTTGGTTTTCTCTCACTGTGCTCAGGGCCTCTGTTTACAATCAATAAATACCACATCAAATCTGAACACAAATCAACTGAAGTACAGTACTGTAAAGCAACACTGTACTGTTGAATGTCTTAATGTTCTCTCTCCACCTTCATTAAAAAAGCAGCACAGCAGCAGTGTCTGCTTGACATTTTTTGCTTTTGTAACACTCGTGTGGGGAGAAAAAAGATTGTTGCATAGCATGGAAAATTGCAAACGTCAACTCTTGCTTTCTTCTCTCACCCCTATCTTTCTATCCCTCGATCTCTGATGACCCAGACAGACCAGTAATCTGAGGGAGCATTTGAGGTTACATGTCAAGATGTAAAACGCCCACGTACATGGAAACAGTCCCAAACAATTGATACCATTGCCTGTCTTTGAGTGCACAACAACATTTTAATACAGGTGTATCTCAAACAAATTGAATGTTGAGAAAAGGTTCTTATTACTTGTGAAAAAGTGAAATGTTCATATTTTCTAGATTCATTAGAGGTAAAGAAAAACATCTTTTAAAAACATTTTAGAGCTTACAGTGCATGAAAGTCAAAAAAAATGCAGTATCTCAAAATATTAGAATATTTATATTTGAGTTTCATTATGCGCTATAAATTCTGGGGTATCTCTTGTTTTTTAAAATCACAATAACGGGGAGGACTGCTGACTTGGCACGCATTGACAGATGGTAATTTCAGAGAAGGTCATTACTGAAAGAGCTGGCTGTTCACAGAGTGCTGCATGAAAACATTAAATGCAAAGTTTACTGGAAGGAAGAAACTGGGTAGGAAAAGGTGCACAAGTAACAGGCTTGAGAATACTGTCAAACAAAGCTGATTCAAACAAAAGGACTGGACTGAAGCTGGAGTCAGCGCATCAGGAGTCTCAGATGTCTTCAGGAAAAGAGCTCCCAAGCCACTTCTGAAACAGAAACGACATCAGATACTGGAAAAGGAATTCAGATTTCATTAAATATATCTTCACTTCTGATCCAAAAATGAACAAAGATCATGAGGGTGAGTAATTAATGACAGATTTTACAATTACAATTGGCTGCAAGCTTAGATCTATCCCTGGATTTTTGATAATTTCATTGCAACTTTAAAATGCAAGCAGCAGAGACTGTGCAGAACTTTGTGAATGATGGGCGTTTTGATTTCTGTGGGCGTAGATGCCATGCAGGCCTGCCAATATCTTCTACTGTGCAGCCAATGCTCTTTATGTAAGAGACAATTTAACATTTAACTCACCTCACCTTAATTTCCAATCTGATGACTTGGTACCCTAAAGGCAAGTGTCATTCTAAGCTCTGCTGAATAAAATCCACACTGGCACGCCTGTGTTTAGTTATAAATAGTACAGCGATGCTGCTTGGCGGGGAGCTGGCATGGACGCCCTTGGCATCAGGGATGGGGTGTAGGTTCACAGCAGTATCAGTGCAAAGCCGCACAGACATATAGAGATGCCAGACCTGGTGGATTAGCAGAGCCAACTCCATGTCCCACCCCAATCTTTGCTACTGTTATACAGCATGACCCATTAATGGTTACGCCACCTAAATTAAATAATAGGGCCAAAAACTGCACTCAATGTGTTAAGTTAATGTATCAGATAAATGAAATGTTAGTTTGGGCACATGCATGAGCCAGTAATGAGCATTTGAGCAGATTACAGAAGATATTCCAGTTCACGCTAATCGTGATTTAAGAGGGAAAGCCAATTGTGTGTTTCAGCATTCATAAAGAGCACAGCTTTAAGATTTATTGTAGAATTGTTGCTATATTAATGGTATTCAGAGAATGCAAAAGTTAAATAGAATTATTTCAAGAGTTCACGCCTTCCTTGTAATAATAATAAAGCAAATTTGGCGAGCTGTCTGGGGAGCGAGCCGGGAGAACAGCGAACTCCGAACCCTAGTGGATCTAACCCTAGCTCGTTCACTGTCTGCTTGTGTTGGGCTTTTTGTCATGTGACTTTCTCATGCATTTGGTACTTATTGGTGTATTACAAAGCTACAAAACAGATTTCAGTACTTAGGTACATAGGTTAGTATATTAGCATTATATCAGTAAATGAAATTACGGTATTTAACTTAAAACTGTAAAACGGTTACTGTATTTTTTACGGTCGAATTCTGGCAACCACAGCTGCCGGTTTTTCACCATAAATTTTACATAATGTATTTTTTTTACAGTGAATTACACGTGTGTTTGAGCTCAGAAAAGGCATTTTAAAATACAGGTGTGTCTCAAAAAATTAGAATAGGATTTCTCGAAATCATAACTTTGTCTTAATCAGGTTAATGCTTTTGCATTACTGGTTTATAATCAGAATGTCCAAATTCCAGCTGATGCAAGAATATTTTAGTGCTTGTAAAAATGTGTGTGAAAGAGATTGTTCCCCTTGTGTGTCCAGAAACGTCATTGAGTTTAACAAGTACAAAACTGAATCAACAGCGACATGATTAACTCAACTGTAATGTTTTACTGCACAGACGCTGAAAACCAGCAAGTGTCCGACAGGTTGTGTAGTTCCATAAGTTTCCAACAGTGTAGGCAGCTCTAGTGTCAGCGTCTGGCAGGATAAATACCGTTGGCCCTCACTGGGAGATCCATACGGGCAGGCCAGGCGAGCGCTAACACTAGCTCGTTGACACTAATGCTCATTGACAGTCTCTGCTGTTACGAGACTGCGGTGGCAGATGGCTCTCTTGTGCCATGCATGGAAAGGATCTAAGGAAGTTTAGCAAGAAAGTGCCCTGAAGAAATCATCTGAGGCTGGTTTTAGACGTTTTAAAAGAAGCATCAAGAACGACATGCTTCAAAGACTAAATATGCGCAAGTGTTTGTGAATACATCCTGCTGTCGCTTTTTATTTCTCTCTCTCTCGCTCTCCTAAGGTTAGGGATGCGAGTGTCTTGGCAAAAACAACAAAGAAGAGTAACGGCCTTTTGTCACAGCATGCCCACAAATTTCAGCTAGGCAATAGCAATGCATGTTCAATTATAGCAATGATTGTCCCTAGTTTAACACAACAACAAAAGAAACACCGGATAGAAGTAAAAGAGGGAATAATAGCAACTGGGAACAATACACACTTCAGCTGAATGAATAGCAGTGAAAGTGCTTTGACTTCATTATAAAATGATGTGACATCTCTGATAATTCATTGGGGATATTGAGGGTAGCGTTTAGAGAATTGATGGATTGCAAAAAATGGCACTTCTTAGATTAAAATGACATCTTTCTGTATAGAATACTGTGCACTGTATTCACTTTATAGAAGAAGTACAACAGGAACAATGTACACAAAAAAGTCCATTTTGATTGTGTTGACTTGACTGATATTTGTCCATATGCCAGTATAAGCTGATATGTTGTTGTTTTCCTTTACAGCTTCCTTAAGTTTTGGAAGGAACTTTTATTTTGACAGCGCCAAGAATGCCAGCACCTTAGCGCAAATGTGGACGCAATGTTTAAACTCTTAATTTAAACTGCACTATCTATGCTATATCCAGTTGGCCAACATCATATTCATATTATGTGACTGTTTATCATATACAACCTTGCCAATACAATTATTTAAATATAACCGTGCAATATCATACTTACTGGCCACCTCAATATCGGCATCGACCATCAAAACAATTCATATCAGTCGAGCACTATTTTAAAGCCCACCTTCTGCAGTCTTAGGCTAATCAATACTGTCAATCATCGCTTACCAGGAAAGGTGTTAATAAAGAACTCCAGCAGAGCAAGTGTACTGTTTACATGTTCTCACCACCACAAACAAAAACCTTTTAATCAGCACTTAGATCAGTTTTCTCAGCAGAGCCTGCTTGCTTGACGTCCTGTGTTGATGAAGAGTCACTGAAGAGTCAGCGATGCGGTAACACACAGATTTGGGAAGTCTGCCAAGAGGTCAGAGGTTCAGCTAAGTGCAAGCGTTTAAAGCTTCTTATGCAAATGATAATTTCCTGCCTTACACAGTCATTAGTTAGGCCGAGGCAACAGTAGTGTGATGCAGGTCAATCACGCCAACATGACAGTTTGGTATTCACGCAGCAAAGCCAGCTGACCTAGTCTTCAGGAGCTGTTGCTCAGCAACAATTTTTTTCTAAAAAGGACCATCATGTTGGTCGTGGAACATTGGTCACCCTCTTATTCCATAAATATGTGTATTATTTGGTAAACCTAAACTTATGTTTAAAAATGAAGCGGCGATTAAAAGATGCACATGAGAAAAGTAAAGCCAAAAGTGAACATTTTATGTGGCTGTTTTCTATTATAAATTCTAAAATAGCCTATATATACACAAGTATATATATAATGCATATATATAATACATGTTTTACACATAATGTACTGTAGGCCTTTAAAATAAAATAAATTATTTGGTCCATGGTCCATTTGGTCCATCATACCTATGAATTTAATACATAGGCTACATTTAAATGTTTATATAAATACCAATAAGGTGAAGAAAAAAGGCTTTGTGTAAAATATATATTTTTTTTATCAGTTACGTACATTTTAAAACGTCAATACTTCTGAAATTGAAACGATTCGAGCTTAGTAACTGTGCTAATAATCAATTGCATAACTTCAAAGTTCATTCGCAAGTGAACACCTCTTGTCGCTAGATCTGATGATGAATCTTTTACGTTGCATTACATTTTTTGTTTAAAAAGCGCACTTTAGACGCTCCAATTGATCACAGAGAGGAACTCTGTTAAATGCAATAAAGGTATGCATTTAGAAATAATGTATAACAATATACTCACCACCATTAACGCATAAAGGAGCGATGTGTAGAAGCAGGACGCTGGACAGCACCACTGACTCCCAGCCTGCAGAAAACAACGTGCGCCTGGAGTTCATCATGACACAAACTGTCTTCCAAAACACTTCAAATGAACCAGGTGAATCTTCTCTTTAAGATATAGTCATACGGGAGAAATTTGAGAGCGCCCGAGCAATAAACCTGGACACAAATCTCCTCAGATTGAATGCGTTACGAAGCGCGCTGCTTCATGCCCACTTTGGATCTTGTCTTTAGTTGTTATTCTTCTTTGGTTGAAATTCAGGCCACCCTTTAGCGTCGCTAGGGACCCGTCATCTCCTATCCAACTCCAACAAGATGCCAAGACAGTTAAATGCGTTTCGTTACTAGTGAGAGCCAGTATCAGGCGTCCACTGAGGAAGCGGAGAGTTTCGGGGCCACAGATCACAGCCACGCGCGCACTCCTCCAGCGCGAGGTTTATATGCCAGTCGAACTGACGCTTGATGAGAAGTCATCTGCGCATGCGCCTCGTTACACACACAATTTGTGTCATATGCAATATAATCACTGAAGAAAGTCCATCAGCTCAGGAGTAAATATTCAACATTTACGACCCCCAAAAGCACTTAAATCCACAAACGTATAAGATATTGACATATAAATTATTACATTATAAAAACAATGTAACTCAGTTATTTGAATTTAGGTACAAAACTGATGCAGGCGGCTCCCCCGAACAAAGCGTCTGAAATTGGGTCACCCATAGACTCCAGTCAAAACATAAGTAAACACGGTGTAGAGGAGAGGGACACTTCTTTAAGTTTCTCCTAAAATCGGAACAATCTGTGGAAATTATATTTGGTCAAAGAGAAATTGCCTTTATTTTATTTATTTTTTTATTAAGTTATAAATTATATTTATGAATATTTAGAATTAGGTTTTATTTTAATATGCCTGTATGACCTAATTATAATTAGTATACAATATTATAATTATATTATATAATTAGTAGCAATAATATTAAATCTTGTTTCTCAGATGCAGTTGCTTTCAGAGCCCTTTCTCCTCACAGTATGAAATATTTTTCCAATTTTCACTAACAGTGCATTTCTCATTCTTCATTTAATATAGTTTTAATTTTCAGATTTAGCCATTTTAGTACTTCATCAAACCTAATTTAGTGAGTTGCCAGGGTACCATTTATATAACAATTTTCATAAAGAGAGTAGAGCCTAAAATTGTTTAAATATTTATTCTCCCTCATGTTGTTGCAAATGTGACTCTTTCTGAAGTCGAACACACAGGACACTATTTAAGAAAAATCTAGCTGCTCCTTTCCATACAATAAGTGTTTTTGCTGAAAATCGTCCTGTGCAGCTCTCAGATCTCATTTATGAGCTCCACAGTTCCCTTCTCCGTTTACTCTCATGTATGGAAAAGAGCTTTTCCCAAACCTTGTGCACTAGAGTGACCTGTGAGTTTCTTTTAAAAATTAAAGCTGTTAAAAATACATCTGGAACAGATCAAGTAATGGCGCAGCCCAGTTTTCTCCATAGTTAAGACTGCTGGAATACCCTGAATATCAACTTAAAAGCATCAGAGAATAAGCTACTAAATTAAAAATACAAAAGTAGAAGAAAACCTTCTAAAGTAGACTCTTCATTAGATGAGCTCACTCAAGAAGTTATAACTTCATATAAAAGATTTATTCTTACTAAAACAAATGTTTTAGTACTTGGTGGCAATACAAAAACAGATCTACAAACATTAAGTACAGACCGATATGGCAACGCAAAGCCTCAAATCTGACCCTTATATGCTAGAATCAATGCTTAAAAAATATTAAATATACACAGAAGAAAGTGCTATTGTAAAGGAGAATGTGAATAATGATGTGACCAAGTCCTTCATGTCATCTTGCTGAGTTTGGGTCTTAAGGCGCTGAAGTCATTATTAGATGAGTGTGGTCCCATCGGCCTGTGGAGTTTGGTCTAAGTTGGAAAAAGTAAAAATAAAAAGCAGCCGGATTCAAAACACTTTGAAGACTGCACCGGAGTTGATCAGCATTTGAGTTGAGGCATGTGTTACTCACACATGCCATTGGGAGCTCCAGAGTGCCGAGCACCTGTGACCTGTCCTGTACCAGCACTGCCCACCGAACGCCCTGAGGAGGATCCAAAAATCAGTCTTATTAACACTAATAGGAGTGTGTGTGAGACAAAAGTGCTGACTGTGATATAAAAGAGTGTGTACCATGGTGAAGAGGGTTGTATGCTGTGCTACTGCTGCTCTGTGTAGCTCCTGTTTGTTGCTGCTGTTCCACGTTCTGTCGTGCCTTCATCTCAGCATACTTCACCTGCTCCAGGTGGAAGTTCTGCCTCTCTGACAGTAACTGTTGTCTCTGCTGCTCCAGCTACAACAGACAGATATCAAATGAAGTTCAAACACCCCGAAACCATGACCTTAACACTGTTGCACTGAAAAATTATTTAGTGTGCTCTCAAATGTTTCTTGGAGTGATGCCAGGTCTTGTTTGATGAAGCCATTCTAACTCACAGCCTCTTTTTCTCGATCCATAATGGTCTCCAGCTCTTCAAAGTGTCTCAGTTTGATCTCCAACTTTTTCATCTGAGTCTCAACCAGCAGAGCCACCAGAGATTTGATTTTCCTCTCTTCTACTGCAGCCAAGTGCTAAAGGGACATAAGAGGAAGAAAGAGAAGAGGGAGTTCAGATGAATCACTGTTTTTGTCACTATTAATGGTCACGGGGGCGGGTGCAAGGAAAGGGGGCTGACATCCACCTTTGCTTTGGTAGCTGCGGAGGCCAGTGCTGCAGCAGCAGCTGTGGCGATGTTTCCCTCCACCACCTCAAGCTCCACCCTCCTCTTCATCTCCTCCCCGTCCCCTTGGGTGAGGCCCATGTCAAAACTCTCCTCTGGATGGACGAACAAGGAGGTTGAAAGATGAAGAAATACAGTAAGGATCGCATGACTACTTTTTTTTTTTTACTTGTTGTCTAGAAAACAGTAGACTTTGTGAGAAACAGAGATTAAATGAGCATATAAACTACTGTTCAACATACATTTTTTAAAAGAAGTGAAACCTTATCCCAAAAAAAGTATCAATCTGTTGATATGAAATTTTTCTTGAGCACCAAATCCAAATATTAGAACATTAAAACAGAGAGAGCTTTAAATGTCAATACTGTTTCACAATACCCCTGTTGGTAACACTTTATTTTATAATGTCATAATACAGAATAAAATGTGCTTATCATGTAACTAAGTTATGGAGCAGCCTGTAATTACAGTTTGTAATTATGTAGATGTAACAGACAGCTACTGTTACACAGATACTTACACTTAAGTACAAACTTGATACACTATATTTTAAGTAGCTTATGCCAGTGTTATATTCTGTCATTTTAGTGTAATAAGAGATGTATTACATGTATTTAAGCTGTGTACTAATGGGTTAAATCAAACTAAGGTCAGGAACACATATGTGAAAATCTTTTGGTTACATAAGTAGCTGTGTAACAGACTTGGCCTGTAACAAATGTGTAACAGTAGCAGCCCGTTACATCTACATAATTACATAAATTAAGTACAAACTGTTCCATAACATAACATACATTTTGTTTTATGCAAGTACAATGGCTACTACTAAGTACTAGGTAATTACTCTTTATTATGGACACCTTCTTTCAAAACTTTTTGCTGTTTAAGTCCTTGTAATAATACAGATACAATTCACCTACAACATGCATGGTGAAAGGTAAGTGCTATGGGTTTACCTTTTTGTACAGTAATTACATGTATAGGTTTTTATATATAGGCACAGTGCATGGAAACTGCAACTAAGCATAAATATTTAACAATATAGCAACACCACAATCAATGCAGAAGATTTAATATGCAGAGCATCTGTGACCTGCTGCGCTCTCCTCTCCCCGCTCTTCTTTCTCCTCGTGCTTCACACTTTCTCCCTCTCCCAAGATGCCGTCACCCTCAAGCTACGACAGACAGTACAGACTCAGTGACAATCAATAACACTTTGCTTGTTAAGATTTGTGAAGGAAGAACACAAAACATTAGAAATGGATAATCATTTGCGAAGAAGCTTCTCATACCTTGTCATGCTGCTCGTATTCAGCGTTCATTGTTTCTATAACACTCCCATCTAAAAAAACAAAACAAAAAAAATTAAGTAATAATCATAATCTCAATGTTTATTATAAATGTTATATAATATTAGGTGTACAAAGGCGATATGAGACATTAATGAAATGACATTCAACATTTCACAAATTGTCTTTCACTCACTGCCCTCCTCTGGATGTTTGTAGTATGACCTGTGTCTGTGTGCAATTATTTTTTAATGAATCAATGGTTCTAAAAAATGGTTTTAACTATTCGGACAGAAAGCCTTTTTTTACGTTTATGAAATAATTAAAGAAAACAAAAATAACTTGAATTCAACAATTCTTCCCCTCCTTATCCCGTTTGCCCCGGGGTGCTGCCACACATTTTTGCTGCATTTCTGTGGCTTGATCATGGCAGTACCCTTGCTGTCTATGGAGGGTCGGGAAGCTCGCGGATTTCATCAAAATTATCTCAAGATAAACTACGGCCTTACGGGTTTGGAACAACCCGTGCAACTACATAAATCGCTTTAAAAAAACATCATATATACAAATAAGTAATAGTCATACCAGTCTTTTCTGAACGGTCAGGATCAAGTCCCACAATGCTGCCCGTTTGGAGTGTAAAGGCTGGATCTAAATTATGCCCGAGTCTCTGTGTTTTGTGAAAGCTGGCACTGAATATCTCTGGCGGGGCCTCTTCTCTTGCTCTTGAGAATTCCTCTGCAAGACAGTTCAAACATTACATACTTTTTTTTTTTTTTCTCTTTCTACACAAATCTCCAAATCAGCACACACACTAACTCTTACCTAAAGCCGCCCTGGCAGCTGCGGAGGCCACTCGAGGGTCGACCACAGATGCAAGGAAAGCAACAGTGCTCATTACAGGGTTCCCGGACTGGCTGAAAGGGACAGGCTGATAGGCCAGAGGACCCATTGAGGCTTCGGAGTTCTCTAGGTACGGGTCCTCTATGGGCAACCGTAAGAAATGAAGAATACAGTCGTCCTGTGTGCGACTGCCCACGTGCTCTGAAACCTTATTCCAGTCATCTTTATACATCTCCAAAGCCTGAAAAGAAAGACATGGAATACAAAAACAACAAATAAAATCACAACTACTTTCAGGCCAGGAGCTTAAGAATAGAGAGAGAGGATTTAAGCAGGTACTCCATATTACATACTGTATCAAATCAAAAGTGTTGCATTTAAATAAATGATTATTGTATAAAATGTACATCATAATAACCAATTATTTAGATGTTTACAGAGCCTATATGTTTGCTGTTTTACTGTACATTTTCCATTTTCTATATTTACATTTTCATCTAAAACATTATAAATGTAGGATAGACAATTAACAAAAATAATTTAGCTGGACTCAAATAATAGGTAACACTTTAGACATTCTACTAATAGCAAGTAATTTCGCAACTACACGTCAACTAGTATTAGTGGACTGTCTTCATATTATCTTCTAAAACTTTATTTTTATGGGTCCACAACATACTACATTATAAACCAATAAAGTTAACCCCCCCGCAGTACCACTGCTGAACGCTACTGAATAATACAGCTTTCCAAATCCTGTTGACTGTTTGACTGGCTTACCTCCAAAAGTAAGAGTGTTTCCTGTTCTGTCCATTCTCTCCCTGCACTTGCGCCTTTACTCTAAAAGATGAAAAAGAAAAAAAAAAGACAAAGGAAGCACACAGTTTTCAGAGGCTGAATCTCAACGTGCAAACAGATTTGAAAATGTTGTAGTAAAACACTGCTCAGATGATGAATGTTTCAAACAGTGTTTTTTACCTTTGGATGTTTCTTAGTGTAAATATCAGTCCGCAGACCAAAGTTCTGCAGGTCAGAAGGTTTTTCTCTCAATTTCTCTGGGAAATGCAACATATGCTGAGAAGCGGAAACCTTCAAACACACACACAAAAAAACAAATTAATAAAATATTTTTATAATGTGTAGTTTTCCCCACCAAATCAAAGTTTTTAATACAAATCAATATTTCATATGCCTTAATTTGACACAATAAGTATGCAAAAAATAAAAGTGAAACGGCCCAGTCTTGTGACATGAACAGCTGACCATAATCTAAAAACTGATCATTTAAAGCACAGATTTGGTGTTTAGCAAAGCCAAAGTACTTCTGCATTACCTGTAAGGGTCTGTGCTGTAGTGGGACGAGTCCAGATGGTGCGTCTGTAAGAACATTAAAGTGTGGTGTTGGGGGTGGGCCCATGGGAAGTGGTCGACTTTCTGCATCTACCTGGTAGTTGATCAACCCCCACTGCTCCAAAAGTGAATGAACCCTAAAATGCGCACGAGTGGTTTATAAATGAATTAGAAGTCGTTTATGTACCGGTTTCAAATTAAGTGGGTACAACACACACCTTATTAGCGCACACACATCTCCTGTTAGGTTTCGTCTGCAGGAGGTTGAGGTCAAATACTCCTGAGGGTTTAGCCGGTACGTATCGATCATGAAGTTGCGGTATGCAAGATATCTACAAACAAGATATGAACATGTTTATGTACAATTCAGGATGATGATTTAATTAGTATTAGCACAAACGGCCACTTACATCTCTGGTGTTTTGGACTTGTTTTTCCCATTGAAGAACTCAGGCAGAGCTCGTCTCTCTATCTGATGAATACTTATGCACAACAATAAAAAAAGCACCATTACTCCACAAAACTGCACAGGAATAGTAAATGTCCGCTTATGTTCAGGGAACAATGCCTCAATTCTGACATCTATGCACAGTAAAACTGAGAATGTGAGTTGGCGTAATCTGGATACTTGTAGTTAAACTCTCACCAGTTGTAGTCGAACCAGGAGGCATAGGTGGGCACAATGATGTGATGCGTTTGCTCTGTGGCACTCTCCTCCCCCTCCATTCCACGGCTGAACTCCCTCTGCTCCTCCTCATCCTACACACAATAGGTCAGAACTTAAATATTTAAAGCACATGGAGGCTAGAGGTTCTTTAAACTGGGACTTGACTATAAGTGCATTCTGGATGTAGACTTTGTATTATCCGGACAGGAGCAACAGACTTACTCACTTTTTTGTTCAATATTAGCATAGAATTTAAAGCAGTGTTACAGTAATCGGTCCTTTTGCTTTTTCTGAAGGCATGATTGGAAGGTTTTGGTCATGCACTTGGTCTAAAGCAGTGGTTCCCGACCACATTCCTGGACATTTTGCGTCTCTCCACACACCCACTTCAAGTCTCTACTAATGAGCTGATGATCTGTATCTGGTGTGTTTGGTTAGGGATACATGGAATACTTTCAGTGTTGGGGGGCCTCCAGGAACATGGTTGGGCACAACTGGTCTAAAGTCTTCTGGGACGTGCACATACAATTTCGTTTAGCTAGACTAACTTACTCTGACACCAGAAAGCAGGTCCTCTTCCTGGTCATCTGAGAGAAATATAGAAGGTTATTCATAAATGCAAAGAGATCATAATTCACTAAATAATAAATTCCACAGACAAACTTACCTAAATCAGCCATGATGCCTCCTTTGACTGGAGTGTTTTCACTGTCTTTTTTTAGGTTTACTGTAACCAATGATAATAACGTGAAATAAATAAAAATGTGTAACACTCCCAACATAAGCACTCAACACAGAATGAAAAAACTAAAAGTACCATTTTTGGGCAGAATGACCTCCTCCATGTTAGGGACAGGCGTGGGATCTTCCATGTCTTTAGTGAGATCCTCCTCTGGCTCCGCCTCCTCTGGTTGACCACGCCTCTTATACACACCTGAGCTATTGGATTATAAGAAATGAAACGCGTTAATAAGAATCAGATTCAATTTCCCAATCTACAGAGAATTTAATCCACTCTTTAAAAAAACCTGCATTAGTAACTAAATAAAGAGTATTAACCAAAAGAGTAAGAAATTTAACCTTTTCTTTCCTCCTTTCTTCTTAGACTCAGAAGAAGGTGGAGATGGGGAGCGTCGCCGCTTCTTTACAGGTTTCTGTTCCTTGTGAAAGAGAAAAAAAAAAAAAGCAGTCCATACCAACAGCAACTACAAACAAATTTTTATAAACGCATGAAAGTAGATAAACATACCTCTGTGCTTTGGTAAATGCGCCGCCTGAAACTCATACCATTCCCATTCTCATCAATCTCATAATCTTCCTCATTCACCCACTCATTATATGTCTCTGTGTCGAGAACCCATTTGGCATTAACCTAAGAAAAAAACATATTCTCACTGTTTTATCTCCTCAAATAAAAGCCTATCTCAATATTAAATGTTGATAATCATTGGAAGCCAATAAAACACATGCAAAGAATTGTGTGGGGAAACTCAGGGTATTAATACTAAAAGAATTTTTTCACCTTCCAGCACCTGTCTGCGTTGGGAGGTTCCTCTACATCTCCAATTACATCACTTGCTGATATAAGTGAGTCATAACTAAAGAAATAAAATATAAAAACATATACTGTATACAGAGCAAAATGTAGCATTTACTAATCCAAACATTTAGAGCACATGTGCAAATGTGAGTGTGATGCATTCTCTACCTGTCTGGACACGTGCCCCAGTGCACCATCACTTGCCGATCCAATCGCATGACTGGTCTAAGCCACTCTTCTGGAAAAGACCAAACAGTGAACATTAAACAGACAGATGTGAGCTTGTCCACAGATATACCAAGAGGAGCGAACTGAAAAGATACAAGAAACAAACCTTCATCTGCTGTGGAGGGGGATGGGTATATTTGGTGGGTGGCTTGTGACTTCTCCTCTGTCACTGTGCCCTGAAAATGCAAGTAAAAAAGTTGTGTATATAATAATTAATAATGCATATATATAGGGATGTAATCAACTAGTTCACTGAGAAAACACAGTTTTTCACTAATTAATTTTATTAAGAGGTTATCACATTAAATATGGAGAAAAGGGTTTTCAAATGTGTTTCGCATATTCTTTATTTATTCGTAAAAATAAAGCATTGGATGACATTAGCTTGGAAACAGCATATATGCATCACAATTAAAAAGCTTTTTAATGCGTTTAAATACTTGTATTGGATATATTTCCCCATTTCGTCGGTTCTTTCATTATTCCACTAACCTGGTGTCGCACAACAATGTCTTTGAGTTTAAGAGCTTGCTTCTGCTCAAGATCAGGAGACAGGTACACCACAGGTCTGCTCAATGAGTTATTCTAACACAAAGAAAACACGGGTCAGATACTGCACCAGGCACACTCAAGATCTTTGTCTTCACAAAAGATCCAAGCACAAATACCTGTGTCAGAGTTTTCTCCACTGATATGAACATCTCAACGTTGCGATCCATTCTGGATGGGTTCTGAAGATCAAATCGTCTCCTTTAATAAAAAAAGATCACAGAGTGGATGAGAGAAGTTTGACATCACTCAATTTTATTAGCAAACGAATTAACGTTCACATTTACTGTAATCGGCAGGTTATATGACCAAAATCTTAGATCATGACTCTAGTAACTTTAATATCATTACATTGTATTTAAAATTACTCACACAGACACACACTTTGGCCCATCTGTTTACATTCACTTTATACACGACTGGTATTCGAATCAATGTGTGCTTACATTAGTTCTCATCCATTTATCACTTTACTACAGTTAGATTATTTACGTTATACATGTCGAGTTAATATTATTAATTTGTCAAAAATCAGCCGTCATGGATGTTTTGCAGATGCACAAAATCTGAGATCTGTTATGGGAGCAAAAAATCAGTTTGAAATGCATCCTTTATGACCCTGAACTTTGAATAGCAAAGTATATATAAATGTGATGCACATAAACTCCAAACTTACACGAGGAATTAATGATAGGTAAAAATCCAGCACTATTTAGCATTAATACTAACCAGCCCTGTTCTGACTTGTACTTGTACACTGATCCCAGAATATGGCAGAGAGCACCACCCGGCCTTAGGTCCTGAAAACACTTTGCCTGTGGACAAAGAAACAAGGATCAAACAACCAATCACTCATAATTCTGCAAAACTAGGTTTCATGCAATGACTGATCTGGGTGCACTGGTGATGATTATCTCCTTGACTCCTTGAAAAAGGCAAGAAATTAAAAGACATGCACTTAAATCAACAGGAATAAAGGCGATTATGCATGGTTTGCCAGAGAAAGAAGTGGAAAAACAGAAACTTACTGGGAGTTTTGTAAAGGTTGGTTTATTTGCTCGACGGCCGAATGAATCTTCCTGAAACTGTAGCAGTTGGATGACCAGCGCAGACAGAGACTTGGTGGAGGGAGCATCAGACTGTACATACTAAAACAAATTAAGGTATTTTTAAACTCGCAAAGAGGCCTATACCCTTGGAGTGTTTAATAGCTTTTATTACAATAGATTTTGCTACATACTGTACTAGTACTACTGAATGGTTTCACATACAAAGAGTTAGATGCACCAAGGTATGTGTTACCTACACAGTGTAGTGTATGGCATGGCATTGAGAGGGGGTGTGTCAGTCAGGTCGTGTAAACAAACACCTTTGACCACAATCCTGTTTCTGGAAACTTAAAGCTGCTAGCATGCTGCTAACATAAACATTTACTTAACTACACCGCGTCATATGGAAACAACAAATGAGTCTTTTATTATATAACGTTACTGACTCAAATGATGGAGCTGTGGAGTTTGATATCAACATAACTTTACCGCTACAATTAACACAGAATAAAGGTTGTCACTTCTGTCCTGTCAATTAGGTTGAGACCGTATTCTGTGTGAGTTAGCTGTTCATTTCTATATCATACGTTACCAGGCAAACAGACAAAATACTACCACATAAAAGAGACTTTTGTAGTTTGAGGCGATAATAAGAATAACAAAAAACAAAACAAAACACAAAAACAGCAAGACGCCAGAGCTGTATATAAAGAAATCAAAGAAAGCTTCAGGGAACCACAACATATATGGGGTCCTCGGCTATTTAGCTGGCTAACCTTTTTATAATGCTTTCCAATCCAAGTGCGAACCGTCTCCAACTGAGAGATTATTTCCGGGCTTTCCCAGAATTTACAGCACGGTCCACCGTCCATTCTTCTGCTCATTGAAGAGCTACAACCGGCTTGACTCATCGTAGGTCCAGCAGCAGAGCCTAGCGCTTGTGTAGCCATTGTTACATGCTAATTAGCCTTCGCTACCCAGAATGTCCGCAGACTCCACAGCGCCTCTAGCGGTAGGACCAAAAAAGGCGCCAACGACACCTTTGCATACTACACACAGTACATACTGCAAATTATTTCGTCATATTAGTACACAAAACAATAAAAATAAAAACACCGTTGGATATTTCAGTTTAAAACATTCGTCAACACTGCAACTACATGTTAAAAATGAAATTAAACTATATGAATTATGGGGGGATTTTTAAATCTTTGCTGCATATTTTATGTATTTGAAACAATATTAACAATAAACAATATTTTTTTTATTTCTATTCCTTTTTAATAGCTTAATTGCAATTTTGTTCGCTTTATAATTTATATATAAATGTTTTTATAATAGAACAAATCATATCATGTTGTTTTTGTCCTCCTTGTTAGGAATGTCGAAATGCAGCTGCCCTTGAACACTGCTTTTTCCGCCAAGACCTTCAGACAAGTTCTGTGTCCTTAACACAAATGCTGAACAGATTAGGAGAGTTGTATTTTTAAATCTATCGTTATTTTCAATACCACGCGCAATTAAACTCAACCCAGGGCATGTGACAAACGAAAAATGTGAACTAGTTTTTGAAATACCCCTAATTCTTCACCGAAGGTTGGGCCAATGTATGGCGCATGCTCAGTGCGAATAGGGAGTGTTGGAGACAGCCAACAGTGCAGGGAAAGGCAAGACGGGTGAAAAGAGAAGCCCGTCTGCCTTTCGAAAAGGAAAAAAACACGTTAACGGAGCTTCGTTGTACGTCCTCGCTTCACACCCGGCCATGCCAACGACACAGCGATGTATTATTACTGCAATCGGAATAAAATGAGCGCTAGTGCAGCCGGGCCTGGAGTGGAGAGTTGCGGGGCCGGGTGTCCGCATAGCGCCAGCCGCTGCTGCGGGGGAGGAGGCTGCGGTGAGCCCGTCAGCGGTGACGGAAGCTCGGCCGCTGCGGCTACAGGCACCAGCGCTGCCCCAGTGCGGAGCTCAGACAGGGAGAGCAGCGTAGCCGAGGCCCAGGCGTTCCGTGAATGGGACGATGCCACCTCCGGCGATGCGGATCCGGCCCAGAAAATGAACGAGGGGGGATTTTTTACGAACGGCGCTGCCGATATCACACGGGAGGGAGACGAATGCGCGGATTCGGGGGAATACGGCGGAGGACGCGGGCGTTTCTGTAGACAAAGCACTGGAGCGGGCGAGGATAACACCATTAATATTGATCACGAAGGAGCTGGTTTATGGCGTTTCACGAGCGCTACGACAAGAAGGGACGAGCGCAGGGCGAGCGCGGGACTGCCGCCGGTGCGCACCGCGAGAGTCCAACGCGGACACACGGCGCACGCCGAGACCGAGATGATGACAGCCACTGCAAGGTGTGGTCACGGGAATCCCGAGCCCGCGGTCATCAAGCGCCGGGGATGCAGTTTCTCCCGAGCCTCCAAGAGGGTGTGTTTCTCGGACGCCGCGGCCCGCGTTGGTTCCAATGGTGAAGCTCACGGGAAGAGCTCCGCGAGCACTACCGAGACTTTCAAGCGAACGTCCTCACGGCGTATCCACTGCGAAAACACGACCGGGGCCCAAAAAATGAATTTCGCAGCGTGCCCGCCTGATGAAAGTGCCCAGCTGCCCACATGCAGGACGGCGAAGGGGCGCGTCAGACTGTACAGGGTGCGCTCCTTTCTTTCCAGCTCTGCCAACCATAACAACGGGGTCAGCGGAAACGGTGCCCCGCACAATAGCCTCCCACCGCAACCCTCCCTCCAAGCCGAGCCCGACTGTGTAAAAAAGCCCCTGAGTGCCCTCTCCATCACTTCCTCTCAGTCTGAAAGTGGGCCTCCTAACGGGACAGAGCCAGAGCCACAGAAGTGTGACGGTACAGGTGTGGGCATTGATGCACTGGGGACTGAGGGCCCCAGCACGGAGCAAATCGAGGCGGTAAGGGGTGAAGCCGAACGCAGGCAGGCAGAGCTGGAGGGTCGGACCGACCACCTCTGGAGGCGCCTGCAGGCTGTGCAAGTGAAGCAGGTGGAGAGGCATGTTACGCAGCAGCTTCATGGCCTATACAGGAGCCTGGGCTTGAGCTGCATCAGAAGGCCCAGTGCTGCATCTAGAAACTCGGCTGAGCTGAGCAGGCTGGCGTGCAGCTGCAGCGAGATCCTCCGGACTGCAGAGAGCGCCCTGGACTCAGACCACACGGCCAGCAGCTCCGGCGGGGATAGCGACAGTGAGGAAGATGAGGGACTGGAGAAAGGGGGTCGTCGCTTTAGACCGCTGCCAATAAAATCAGTGTAAGCATTCCAAACTATGTTTAACTCCAGGTTAAGATCTCTTAACACTGAGTTAAAGTATGTTTTTCTCCTTAATGAGATGCAAAAAAGCCCAGATAGAAGATGGAACAAGATAAACCAGGGCTGAAGGGGGAGATTACCCAAAAATGTCTTTCCAAACCTGCATGACTTACATTCTTCTGTGACAAAAGATTACATTTTGAAGTTTGCATGTTGGTGTTGCCTTTTGAATCACCGCTGTACTTTACAATGTACATGTTGCACTGGCCATTGATTCATGGCTGCCACATTGAGAGGTTACAAAGAAATTCAATGCCACGCTGTTGGGAATGAAATGGGTCAGAAAAGGCTTCATTCTCAACTCTTTTAGGACCTCTAAAATGGTCCACTAGGGATGAATAAACCTTATTCCACCTGCACCTTTTCTCTTAAAAATAAAGGTTGTTTATTGGCATTTATGGCTCCATGAAGAGACTTTAACTTCCAAATGCACAAAATAATTCTTTATATTGTAAAAAGGTTCTTCTATGGCACCACTACAGAAAAAATATTTTAGAACCTTTATTTTTTAATTGCATTTAAGTTGCATTGGACAAAATTGTCACAAATGTAATGCATAAAAAACTTTATATTAACATGACATTGATTTATGTGTTTACTTCCTTCTCTTTCAGTGTCAGTGGCAAAGAATGGCAGTGGGCGGAGAACAGGGCGTGGCTTGGCAGCAGGTGGGTGTGGCTTCAGACTCAAGTATCAGAGCTGGAGTATCGAATCCGTGCGCTGACAGAGCTTTACACACATCTTCGACAGGGAAAGGTATTCCGGGTGTCCATGTGTGTATTTTTGGGTTATTATAGATGGATGGATTCATCTTTTTTTTTTTTTCGTCCAGGTGCGTTCCAATTACTCTGTCCCTGACACGCCCCTCAGAGCATCAAACCCCTCCCCCGCGTCATACAACTGCAAGTCAGTGAATGATTTAATTTGCAAGCAAAAACACAAACGGGTCATTTTTTGGATTTGATATTTAAAGTACTATTGAACTACCCCCTAGGTTGTCCTCTGCTGTTGATCCTAACAGGAAGTGGCAGACAGAAGACACCACCACTCCGCAAACAGTGCCCAGTCCACCTTCTTCTGCCGCACGTGTTCGACCTTTACTCCGGCAACGCCGGCACAGACTCATTCGCCTGGAAGACTGCACAGCGCTGCGGTCAAAGGTGAAGATGGTCTCAGAGTTCACCTTGCTGCTGCTTTTCTTTTATGCAGTGTAACTTTCTTTATTACTCTTCAATGCTGAACTCTTGAATTTATATGTCCCTCCCAGGCGGTTTCGTTGCAGTGCTGGTGTGAGCCGCCGGCTGTGTGCGTGTTATGTGGTGGTGGTGCTCCTCGCTCCCCCTCAGATAAGGAGAAAGGTCTGTGGATGCATCAGACCTGGCTCGATATGTCCGTTCACCCTGTCCTTTCAATGCCATCAGGTGAGATCTGCGTATCCCTGCATAATCTCAAGATTATTTGTTTTCTTTGTAAGCTCAGAGTTGTGTATATTTAGCTTGTGTTATAACGCTTTTTAAATGTTCCTTTTATGTGAATGTCCTTGACAATAACCTTGAAATTTGTCCCCATGTTGCTTTCACATTACAATGGCCCTGAACTAAATAAATATATAAATTTATATATTTATTTATTAATATATATTTTTTTCTAAATATATAAGTGCATATTTATATGAATTATATTATATATAAATGTTTAATATATAAATATTTTGTATATTTATATATTAAATATATATTTAAATATTACATTTTTCTTAAATATATGCATATGTGTGCATTAATATACATAAAAATAAACATTTAAAAAATTAAAAATATAAAGGTAGACTTACATATATTATGTAAACAAAAACATTTATTTTGGATGCGATTAATCATTTGACAGCACCTATATATATATATATATATATAATATGAGTGTATATACATTTTCAGTATCCCCATAATTCAAAAGGCTTAAATAACACTAAACTGTGTTTTTTTTTGTTTTGACAATCTAAAAATGCACATAGTTTCCTGTAAGGGGTAGGTTAAGTTTAGGGTCAGTGTAGGCCAATACCACACACAGTCTGTTCGGTTTAAACACCACGACACCAATGAAGAGTACCCATAATTCACAAAAACCAACGTACATGTGTGTAAAATTTGTGTACATCTTTTTGGGGTCTGTGTGGATGAAATGAATGTGGCAAATACTCATCAGTCTCATTTACTTTTTTACCTTAATGCTTTGAATTTCCTCCTTTGCAGATTCACCCCTTTCACTGCATTGTGGGATACGCCCGCTGGCCGGGCACCATTCTCATAATTCACTACAGTGGACAGACATGTCACAGGCGTCCTCTTGGCCAGGGAGGCGGGGCCAGGGACGAGTTGGGAGAGTGAGAAGGAGACTAGTTTGTCCCCGTCCGCCCAATGCACTGCCTCCTTTATTTAACACGCCTGGTGGGTGAAATATATATCGTCATATATATACACACAGAGTAAACAGAGCATATACTGTAGTACACTACCATTTAAATGTATAGGGTCAGTACGATATTTTTTTTATCGTTCTAAAGAGGTTAATGCTTTAGAGTAAGACATTTATATTGTCATGCGTATACTAAACTTCCTGTTCACCTAAGAATCATCTAAGAATTTGTGGAAACAGCCTTGTATGAGAGTATGAGAGTCATAGTGTAAAAGGATTACTTGTTTTTGTAGGTGGTTCTGGGTGCAGAAGCCAGAGGGGTGTGATTATTCCCAACTATCTTCATCCACGAGCTCCAGATTTACCCATACTCCCGGCAACACCCCCAACGACAGACACACCCACTCAGGTACATCTAGTCAATGGTAAATGTGAGCAGCTCACAATTCTATGTGTTGTGAATGCCTCTTATATCTCTCTCTTGTTTCTCAGCCTTTGAGAAGGAGAAGAGCAGAAAGCTCTTTTGACATCGACAACCTTGTGATGCCTTTGGGCCTGGCTGGGCTAGGAGCACGAGTACAAAGACTACAATACAAGGAAATTATCACACCAAGGTACCAATAATGCAGCCTGACCTCCAAAAACAAGTACACTGGATATGCACTCGCTAAATGATATTATAAAAAGAACAAGTGATCATAAAATGAACTTTTATCTTTGAGATGGACATCCTGTGGTCAGGCTTCTGTCAGATAGCCATTGTGCAAAGTGGCTTTGGTTTCAAGTAATTTCCCATTAATTATTCAAACACAGAGCCAAGTATCCACCGTTTCCTTGTGTCCCATGGTTTATAACATAGTACAGGTACATCCCAAACTGGAGCCGGTCTGGTCAAATTAGCATACAGTGCATTTACATTATATTATAAGGAAGCTTAAGAAGTGACAGCAGTGTACTAGCATACTGGTTTCCTGTGGTGATACTGATTACTTGAGAACAGGGTCACTGATGGTGTTATATATAAGGATAGCAGATATATGCAGCTCTTATTACACACTACATTTACTTAAAATTCAGTAATACATATTTTTGTTGATGTGGCAGTAACAGAAACTGTCTGTTAATTGGCTAAGCCAGCACATTTTTTGGCTGATGTTAATAGTATTAAACTGTTGGCTGATATATTATTAGTATGTAAAATGTTTAACTTTGTGTCATGTGTTTAGTTGGAGGGAGCTGGACTCTCTCTCGGGGGTCTCTAAAATCCAGGAAGGGGCACATGCCCTGTCATTCAATTACAATAATATACAGCACCAGCCCAACGGGGAAGGACTGGACATCGAGGAAGAAGAGGTGCGTATAGCTTAAACAAGCATTTTCTTCTTGAGACACCTGCTATTTTGTCTGTTGAGTTTCCCTACTGTTAAATGCATAGGTGGAGGATCTCTCCGACGCTGTGTTTCTGAGCCGCCATGCAGTGTGTGAGAGCAGAGAGAGGAGTCGGTGGGGGAGCTGGGCTCGCAGGCGTCGCCGGGGCAGGTGAGAGAAATCTGTGTGCGAGGCATATGTGATGGAGAATATTTCATCAAGTGTTAGACGGGTGTTGGAATAATGTTTTTCAATAACAGGGATCTGTTTGCCACGTCACAACTTTTACATGATATGCATTTGTACAGTTGACAAATAACTTATAAATGTACCTTTTTCATCATCAAGAATGTAGGTTAAAATTTACATGTGTATAAAGAACAGCTTGGAACTGAAGCTCACACACGTGTCTGTTTCATGCACTCTCTCAATTAGTATGTGGCTATAAAACAGTGGGTAGTTTTAAAATAGTTCTAGATGATGTATAGCATGTCAAACTGCAGGACACTGCGGTCACTGCTTGACTTCTTCTCTCAGATCTTCTTCCTCCTTCCATGGGGATGGGAAGAGCTCCAGGGGACTGGAGCAGACACCCGGCTCTCCCGATTCCAGGCAAAGTCATTTTGCAGAAGGAGACGCCTCGCCACGCAGCCCCTTCTGTACTGGCGCGGAGGATCCCTTCAGCCAGGCTGAGGATGAACAGCAGGTGTGTGTGTGAGAGGACGTTCTGTTCAACTTCGTTACTGCTGTAACCATGGCAATTATTTAGTTGGAAGAACATCCTGCTGTTCAAAACATAAAGTCTGCAGTTTTTCCATTTCTCCATCCTTGAGTCTTCTTCTGGGGGCTGTTTGTGAATCCTGGAAGATATATATGCTTAATATTCCTTAGGTTTTGAGAGAATATGAACGCGTATAATAAACCCCGGTGTTTTGGAGTTTAATAACCTGAGTAAATCATCATCATCTTCTACATTTGCAGGCTGTGCTGCCGTGGGAGCGCCGGTCGTTCCCTTTGCGGGAGTCAGAACTTCAGTGGCTGCAGGAAGATGAAGAGGCGGAGCCCGACGAGGACCCGTGCACCGCCAGCGGCCGCAGCCAAAGCACGGACTCGGGCATCTCTGTGGGCAGCCTGGAGCTCTCCCCGAGGACCCCTCAACCCCCTCAGCAGCACTCAGGCACAGAGCGAGCCACCCCTCACACACTGTCCTGCAAACCAGCCCCCCCGACAACAGTCTCTACAGCTCAGGATTCTCCCAAACTTCCTCTTTCCTTATACTCGTCCTCTCCGTTATCATAGCACATCATTTGTCCAGCCGTTTTTTGCGAAAACAAAACCACACGCCCCAATGCCATTGACCCTGTCAACCTATTTATCTAACCACAAGCACCTTGTGTCCTTGTTCCCTGAACCCTCTGGAGCCTTACATAAACCACAGAGCCTATTATTTATATTCTTTCCTCAAACCCTCACTCATTCGCCCAATAACAAGCCCAGTTTCCCCACTGAGCATCTCTGGCCCTTCCTTATACATCCTTTCAACTCTTCTTCACCAGCCTGCCCCCGATACAGCTGCCGTTCAATCTGACGCTACTGTAATGAACAGATGGTGTCTGTTTTTCCGTTGTTCATTCATTTTTTGGACCTGTCTAAAGCTTGTCAGTCATTTTAACTTTAGTTATATCATCGCGTTTAAAGCTGTTTTCACAAATCAAGGTGTTACGCCAAAAAAAGGGCGAGCCCAAATTGAAAGTTATTGATCTCCATATAAAGGCACTACATATTACCCTCATTTTCTGTGACTTAGTTACCTTATTCATGTGTTGTATTGTATGTATTGTATGTATTCCGCAGACATGTATGCCTACTGCCGAAGAATCATAGCATTTAAAGTCTGTTACATGCTCTTTGGACGCTACCGGTGTCTTTTCTCTTCCTTTTGAGCTCAACACAAGTATTTTCTGATTTCCGTATGACATGCTATGTGTGTATGTGTGTTATGTTAAAGGAAGAGCGTTAGGTCTTGTGTTGATCAGAGAGTATGTATGTGTGTGTGATTTAGACAGGTCTGCTGTACTGCTGCATTAGGGGGTAGCGTTGGTGAATAAAAACATCATTTTGTAGGAACACAACAAAACACGAGAAGATAAAAGTGAAAGGGAGTTCTATTTGAAGCGCACATGAGGCTCTCAATGCAAAGACGTAATAAAAGGAATAAACACGTAAATGAGAACTACTTTTGCCTGATGCTTATTTACTTCACTCATATATTTTTATGTTGCTGTATGGAAGCACATTTCAGCCACATAACTTGAAAATAATGCTTTGTGAGATCAACACAAGTAAAATTTAATTTTAAGGAATAAATTATAGTCATAGCTACTACTATTTGTGTCAGTTTTGACTTTTATCTCGATAATGATTTACTAACCTATGCATAATTATGATCAAAAAGTATGTTTTGGGTTTTTTTGCTTTCATATTCATGCCTTATTCGTCCTAACAGGATAGTATTATTTTATCAAAGTAATACTTTTATTTTTTACTTACCACCATGGAGTGCCAACCCATTTTTTTTGTTTGTTAATACGCAAAGAAGATCTTGGCGTCTTCCTACATTGAAAGAGGTTGTTGATTTTAAACAGCAAAATTCATTAAACTACACTATTATTCATAAAAGCAGTGGACAATGCACTTGAAAGGACCTTGACTGCTAATTTTTGGCTTGTCACGTCATATTATATTCCTGTATAAACTGGTTTGTAGTCTTTTCATACATTGTAAGGATTAAATTATTTAAATAAATGTTTTTTAAGAGGTTTAAGAGGCAGTTTTGTTATTGCACAGAGGAACAACAGCGCGCTCTGCTGCCGTCAGTACATCCGTGTCAGTAGGTGGCGCTGAACTAGTGTCACGCCCAAATGACGAAAAACGAGGCAGAAGGCAGAAGTAAATGCATTCGCATATGATAACATACTGGTGAGTAAAACAAGATTTGTTTAAAATTCAGTACTGATAAAACAAACAGCTCGTGCTATTTAGATATTACTCTGGTGCCAGTTATATACAATAGACACCACTGTTACTCGTTTATGTAAAACTTGTGCAGCCACTTCCTAATATATACAGTAAAATAGCAAAATATATTTGAACACGTCGAGTGAAAAAATATCCAGTAAAAATAAATACAATATTGCCGTTAACCTGCATACTGAAAGCATATTATATGACTAGGTTAAGCATGTTACAAAAAACATGATAATTGTTTTAAAGAGTAGTAATAGTGAATTAGAGACAAAAGAAGACTTGACAATTGGCTAAATGTGCTTGATAATAAGCACAATAAATAGTTTTACAATGTAAATGCATATTTATTGACATCCAGGTAGTTAATATGCACTTTGTTGTTCTGAAATTATGGCTTCTTCTTCAGTCCTATAAACATGACGGTTTTTTCTATTATAGAGTAATGTGAAACAAAAAGGATACTCCATTGAATTCCATGGCTTTCTGATTCAGATGAGCAACAGCTGATTCATTATTTATTTAACAATAATAAAGCCAATATGGATAAGCCATGGGTGCCGAACTAAGGACACACCCTATGATTCAGTTGCTTGTAGATTCACTTTTAGCAGTAATTATTATTTTAATTGACTTTATCGTCATGCTGGATCAGTTTTAGACCACTCTTCTTTACAACGTTGCTTCAGTGACCTCCAAAATTGAGGTTTGTGGGTATTTGTTTATGCCACAGCATTTCAGTTCGAGTGAGGTCTGGACTTTGACTGGGCTTTAACAACACATTCATTCTTATCTTTTTTTTTCTCAGCGGTTTTGTTGTAGAGTTGCATGAGCCGTTTTTGGCAATACGTTCACAGAGGAATTCATAGGTGCCCAGGTGGCTATAAAACAAGCCCAGAATCATCAGGCATGTGTGACTTGTAGTATGAGGTATTTGTGCTGAAGTGCTCTTTTGGCTTTTATTAGATGTAGTGCTTCACATCACAGTCAAACGTCTCCACTTTGGTGTCTTTTTTAAAGGAAAGTGTTCCAGAAGTCTTATGGTTTGTACAAATGCAGGACCAGCAACTTTCAAAACCTTTATAGAGGTGCTCACACTTGCCAATGATCAGCTAATCAAAGGTATTTAATTAACAGTGCCAGATGATTAGAAATACTTTATTGCTATGCTAAAAGGATAGATAGTCACCCATGGATTTTCCATTTTGGCCTAGTTTTTGTTTAATAAATATGTGTTATTAAGGTTTTATTTTATTAGATTATTTTTTATTATGTCCTGAATCTGAAATCTATGGATTTCAGTAGGGTGTGCTTTTTTCATATAATTTTGTATACATATTTTATTTTACAATAGGTCCGATTCAGGTAAATATGTCTACATGCTGCAATATTAGGGGTTTTAGGCAAAAGGGCACATACAGTATCTGAAGTAGGTCACATGTAATCGAGTGATTACAAAGTAATGCCAGTCATGCCAAAATATTGGACTAAACTAATCTTTATTGCAGTCTCTACCAGATCCTGTCAGAAGGTATGGTTTGTCTGTTATCCACAACCAGTTGCTTAAAGTGTATATAGTGTAAAAACTGCACTAACTAAATGTTTTCTGTCACCCAGAGAGGTTAGGGCAGGAGACAGAAAATGAAGTAATGATTATTAATTGAGCAGGGTTTGTTGAATCTTGGTTACATATGCTCAGAATTTGTCTGAACTTCATCCCTACTTTAAAGTAAACTCTCAGGGGCGGTTTCCCGGACAGGATTTAGATTAAGTCAGGACTAAGTCTTTGTTAATTTAGGACATTTAAGTAGTTTTTACAAAAAGGCATTACCTATGAGCATTTTAAGACCAAACAACGCCAGGTAAGTCAGTGCAAGATTCTTCCAGCTCACACATTTATTTTAATTTAGGACTAGTCTTAAACCCTGCCCCACAAGGTTTTATGATACCAGTCCAGAACAGTGGAAACTCACTGCTTCACAACATAATCACGTGGCATTTAAAACCTTGAAATGGAAACATTCTCTCATCTCTAACTGGTGAAGACAAATGCTCCTTGAAACCACATTATCATCAGACTAAACAGCAATAAAAACATTAAAAGAGCAAGGAAAATCAGTCTGTCAGTATGGGGGGGGATGCATAAAAGCTCATTTTTGCTCACGTGTTCTTCCTACCTTGCAGCATTTCTGTGGGATCATGGGGGTTCACGGCCTTACAAGTTTTGTGGAAGGAAATCGTCAGTTCTTCACAGATATGAGACTGCGAGACTGCCGCCTTGTGATTGACGGGTGCAGCTTGTATTTTCGATTATATTTCAACTCTGGGTTGGATCAAGCACGGGGTGGAGACTACGAAACGTTTGCGGTGTTGGTTCAACAGTTTTTCGCGGCGCTTTCTGAATGTGCCGTGCAGCCGTTCGTTGTGTTAGATGGCGGAATGGACCAGACGGACAAGAAGTTCAAGACACTACAGGAAAGAGCCCAAAACAAAATCCGAGAGGCTCACTTTCTTTCCCGAGGTTCTCAAGGTTCTCTTCTCCCTCTGCTTGCACGTGAAGTCTTCATACAGGTCCTTTCAGAACTTGGCGTGCCTTTAGTACAATGCATTTCCGAAGCTGATTTTGAGATTGCCTCTCTTGCCAAACACTGGGGATGTCCAGTTCTGACCAACGACAGTGACTTCTACATCTTCGACCTCAAAGGTGGCTACCTACCTTTTTCATTCTTCCACTGGAATAGCGTCACTGGTAAGCCAACAGAACGATACATCCCTGCACAGAATTTCTCTGTGAACCGCTTCTGCTCGCATTTCAACCACATGAACAAGCTGCTCCTCCCTCTATTTGCTGTTGTCATCGGGAACGACTACACGCCTGCTAAAATAACCGAGATTTTCTTCAGCCGCGTGGAGTTCGAAAGAGGAGCATCCGGTCGGAAATATAGACGCAGTCCTCGAATCGAGGGCTTTTTGCTCTGGCTTTCTCAGTTTTGCAACCCGGCAGATGCTTTGGAGGAAGTCCTGGAGATTTTGGGTGAACAACGGAAAGGAAACTTGCGTATGCAGCTCTCCGCAGGAATGCGGGACTACCAGCTTCCTCACACAAGCAGTTTGGCTCAATACTTCTCAAGTCCCCAACCAGCGCTTCCAGATGCCCAGGGGCTCCCAGCAGCACTGGTTTCTCAACCCGAATGGCTTTTAAGGATGGTAGCATCAGGTAATCTGTCATCCTTTGTCTTGGATGTGCTTGTACACCAGAAGGTTCTGTTAATTGCGCAGGTGGAGAATAGTAACATGCCTAGCAGTCATACAACCTCGTTGAGTATCCGAAAGACTATCTACAGCCTTCTGCTTGAAAAGGCGGGACAGGATAGTCAGACGCCACAGGGAGTCAACCAGAGGCGACAAGGAAGACAATCCCAGGGTATAGGAGGACAACAGTGTTACATCCCATGTGTTGACGAGTACGACAGACAAGAACTGAATCTCAAGAAAAACACAGTGCAGGCTCACCGACCCAAGCCACAGCTTGATCTCGCAGCAATTGACAAGGTGAGGAACGATGTCAGCATTTAAATATGGTCTGCATATGTTTTCCTCCAATTACTTTGTTTTTTTTATTTAAGGAGCCTACACAAGTAAGGCTGCAAGTGTTATTGGGAACACTCGGTGTGATGGACCATATTTTACAGCCATTGCCACCTCACCTTTGCCTTCCAGTGTGTGTGACGTATTACTGGATGAATAACTGTAAGCCAAAGCTCAGTCAGCCTCTACTGCAAGCCATAATGTTGGGACTGGTGTACGGGGAACTCTCCTGGAGAAGGGTCCATGCTAATGGTATCTCTGACCCCTTTTTTTACTCGACATCTGTCGCAGGTGTTTGTTTTGAGACACAATATATTGAGAAATTGACAGTGTAAATAAAATGCATGAATTTCTTTGTTCTGCTGAGCACAAAGGAAGAACGTTTGTAACCAGGCTGTTTTGGGTAACCATTGATTCTATAGAAGGAAAAAATACTATGGAAGTCAATGGGGACCCAAAACCTATTCAAAATATCTTCCTTTGTGTTCGGCAGAACCAATTCCTTTAACATCTTCAGTTTTCAGAGCTTTAATCACGAGTCTCTCTATCATACAGCCCAACTGTTTGGCAGCAAAGCTTCTGCTTCTGTATGTCAGCGATTATCTCGCCTGAGGGTTAATCCAGGACAGAGGAGGGGACTAGATCTGGGTGTGGCCCATTTGCTCAGCCAATGGCAGTCATGCATGTGGGCGGCATTGCAGTTGAACAAGTTACTGTGTTTCCCGTTACCTGAACCTCAATGTGCCTGGTAGGGTATGGCCATAAAATGAACTAAACTACTATTTCTTAGTTCTCATCTTGCTGTTTTCATTAAATTATCACCATTGTCACCTTATTTATCCGATTTACCCTAAAAAGTTGACAGTATATGGGTGGTAAATACCTTAATATCTCAGCAAATCAACCATAAAAATTAATATATGTATTAATAATACAATTGAAATAATAATTAAATTATATTATTTTATAATATTTCATATATTTGCTGTAATATCTTCAGGTTATATATATTGCTGCTTAAAAGTTTGGTATCAGTAAGATTGTTAATGTTGTTTTTTTTGTCTTTTCTGCTCATCAAGGCTGTATTTATTCAATCAAAAATACAGAAAAAAATAGCAATATTGTGACATCGTATTGCAATTTGTAATATTGGTTTCCTAATGTAATATGCTTTAAAATAGGATTTATTTCTGTGATGCAGCGCTGAATTTTCCGCATCATTACTCCAGTCTTCCGTGTCACATGATCCTTCAGAAATTACTCTAATATGCTTTTTTCTTTAATTCTTTGATTAATACAAAGGTAAAAAGAGCAGCATTTGTTCAGAATAGAACTCTTTTCTAACAATACAAGTCTTTATATATATAGTATTAATTAATTAATGTCTGGAATTAATTTTTGAATAGCACTTTCTTCAAATAAATGCTGTTCTTTTTAACTTTGTATTAATCAGTTACTGATTAATTACTGATTCCAAACTTTTGTTTTTAATTTGATCAGCAGCCTCTTTGTTTATCATATATAGGAATGCACAGAATTGACATGTATTTTAAGTGTATTTTGTAAATTTATTATGTCATATTGCATTGTTTCATAAAGGGTTTTCAGCGGGACTCTGCTGCATGGTCTTGAGGCTGCCATAAGAGGGGGTCATCAGTGCGAGGGTCTGCTTGCAGGGGATGCTGTTGCTTGGCAGCTCTACTCCATCCTGCTGGAGGCATTGATGGGTCCTGCAGTATCAGCAACAACAAGTGGGGGTCGAGAAGAGGGGCAGAGACAGGCTCAGCAAAGAGGGAGGGGCCAGGGCAGGAGAGGGCGGGGCCATGAAGGGAGAGGGCGGGACAATAGGGGAGGAAGGAGGGGCAACAGTAGCAGAGGAAGAGGAGCGCTGTCTTCAGACAGGGCTGTGGACAACAGGTTTGCACTGTTGACCCTTTATGACAATTAGCGGTGGTGGACTTATCAGCAGGAAATGATAGATTAGATTTAAAAAGTTAGTTTAGGAGAGGAAAATACAGAATTTCATATTGTTCTTATGCGCCCTTTCACTTTATAAAAGCATTATGTGGCTGAGGATGAGAGTAGCTTTCATCAGCTACATTTCAAGAGACACTATTGTTTGCTATGAAAATGTTTTACTATAAGAGCTCATATATATATGCACTAATATACACTGAATCTATTTTGCAGCTACATCATGAAAATGATCTGTTTAGTGTATATTTTTATACTATTTAAATTAACTTTTATGAAAAAGAATGAAGAATTTGTATATTGTATTGGGAACAATGTTTTGCTACTTTACTGGCTTTTTATGAAATATATAATTGTGCGTGCTGTAATTTGCTAGTATTAGGTATTTTACAGAATCTGATTCCTCTCCTTAATTGGGCAAAGCTTGATTAATGTGTTAATGAGGCGTAGTCGTGACTGAATACAAAACTTTGTGATATTCTGTTCAAAACAGATCATGATCTCTTGGTTCACTGAAATTAAGTGCCTCATTATCAAGTGCAGTTTTATTGGAAAGTGTCATTAAACTCATGGATGTCATACGAGGCACATTCTTACAAGAAACTTACATCATATCTCTCTTGACAGTATTTTATTGGGTAATGTTTCTTATATTAAAAGTTTTTCCTTATATTTCAAAGTATTTCTCAAGTGTCTAATTGCACTTAACCATGAAAAGTTCTGTTTAAGACTAAACAAGACTAGTTAGTAACTGCAAAATGGCTCTCAAAAGGTGTTAAATGTAATAACTTCTCTCTTTGTCCTGCCATTTTAAGATAAATATGAATTACAATTCACCTTTGTTGTATAAAACAGGTTATGTTAAAATGTATTTGTAAAAATGTAATAAATATATTTGAAAATCAATGACATTTGTATTTTTTTTTTTTTTGTATTCCATATTTAATATATTACAGTAACTATAAGGTTTCAGCAGTGGTAATAAGTAATGTACAAACACATGCATATATATATATATAAGAATATATTATTTATATATTTTATATATTTATATATAAAATATAAGAATCTAAATGTGTAAACGTAATATTTTGGGAAAAAATGTAGTGTATATATATATATATATATACATAATAAATACACAGTACACATACATATATAATGTAAACAAAAACGTTTTATTTTGAACGCGATTTGAGAGCATTAATTCAAATATGTTATTTTTAATTTATTTCATATTTATGAACAAATAAATTCAGCCTTGGTGAGCAAAGAACAAAAACAGTGTACATAGACAAAAACATTGTGCTGATGAGTTCACTTAATTTTCTAGACAATTTTCTAGATTTCTTAATTTGCTACCTAATACATATATTCTTTTGATGTTTTCACACACTCTAATGATTGACGCTCTTGTCCTGAATTATATCTGTGGCGTGTGGTGTTATGTGTATAGTGGTAGTACGGGGGTCTAATCTTGGCATGAGGGGCTGGAGAAGGCGGATCAGATGTCAGATCCCTGACTGTAATAGCAGTCGCGCCTGGAGATTCCCATAGACTCCGTAGGAAGCATTCTCACGACTTAATAACGCAGCCACACTGACAGACAAGACCGAGAAAGGAGAAAATAGTGTGTGTGTGTGCGTGTGTGTGTGTGAGAGAGAGAGCTGCTGGCATTTCAAACTGGATGAGGGCTCGAGCACAGGAGGGCGGGCACCGACTCAGATCTGTGTATTTTTGACACACTCATATAAGAACATGGCCATGGGCAGGATTGGGATACAGCTGCAGTTTCTGCTGTACTCGGTTTCAGCCTATCTTTCACCGTACAACCAGGAAAATATCCTCCCGATTCGCACAGGTATGAGAGCGCGAAAGCATGTGTGCGCGCGTTTGCGATAATAGTCTACGTTTGTGTGCGTATGCAGCTTTTCATACAAATATACAGTGAGATAGCCTTTGTTACACGTTTAAATATAGGTTACTTATAACATTAGACTATATTTTACATCCAAACGCTTTACATTGGTTTCTCAGTTTTTACCGATGTTTTAAATTAATAATTTACAGTTGTATATTATAGGCTATTGTCAGCATAACAGTTTGAATGAAAACTCGTGCAAAACCTGTACATGTAAATAAACTTGTTGATAAGTAACTTAGAAGCTGTGCAAATAAATAATACCTTTATCATTAATCGTCGTAGTGTTTCTTGCTCCACTGTTTATTTTAGAGATGATTACATATATTTTATATGCATATTGTATGCATGTATCTTTTATAATCTTGTATGTGTAATGTATGCATGTATCTTTAGTGTGGACTCGGTTGCACACTGGGATTAAAATGACCATATTACAAATACATAACACATTGAACTATTTACATGTAGTGACATTTATAAAATATATGCTTGATAATTTATACAGTTACTATAGATCATATTTCCCAAGTGATACTGAGTCTTGTTCAGATCTTATGTTGAATTCTATAGGCTATGTTGTTATTCATCCATTCTTATCCATTCTTCATTAGGTGTTTGTCTTATTTTTCATATTGTTTTTAAGGCATTTCAGCTAGACTGCAGTGCTTTTTCTTGGCAAGGTATATCATCATTGATTGCTCTCTCTGTCATCTGGTTGTTTTTTTTTTTTTTTTTTTTCTTTTAGACCGGGATCCAAATGATAACTTGAAAAGATTTAACCCTTGTTGTTTGCTGACCCCGCCTCCCCCTCCTTTATTCCTGCCCCCTCCCGGTGTCTGGAAAAGAGAGCTTGTGAGTATATACCAGTGTACATACTTCTAACAGCAGGAAATGACAGCATGTCTGTTAACCCACCATTGATCTGTTTTTCAAGACCTTGCCTAGTCGTGTGGAGGGGACGAGAATAAGGGAGGAGGATGGGGAGAAGGTGACAGACCTCTGTGTGGCGGGACCACCAGGACCTCCTGGACCTGTTGGACCACATGTAAGGAAGTAACCGGAGTCCTATCCCAGTCAACTAAGTGAGATGGAGAACAAAATATATGAATTCAAAGGTTTTACTTTGCTTTAGGGTCACAGTGGCATCCCAGGGATGGAGGGACCTAAAGGAGATAAGGTGAGATGATTAAACATCCAGTTTACCAGGAATCAATCTGTTAATTGTAAAGTCTTTTATAAAACTGAATTGTTCTTCTTTTCACTTCAGGGTGACATCGGAAGACCAGGGTCAAAGGTCAGATTCTCATATTTAATCTATTGTTAAGTATCATGCACCAAAGGCATGCATAACGGTAATGATGGAAAGTCAGAGACAGCTTCTGGTCTTCACAGAGCACATGGAGCACAGATCTCGGTTCACACTTTATCTTTTTTTATATCATTCCTGTCATATAAAATATCTCTGGTTATGACCAGGCAGGTTGCATTTTGCAGACCAGTATGCTGCTCTCTTGGTGCATGTAATAGTTTTACAGGCTGTTTCTCTGGCCGCAGTACACTGCAGTTCTGCCCTGTAATATTACTTAGTGCTGAACTCAGACATTAATCTCAGTCCTGCACTGCTGCTCTCAGTCAAAACACACACAGCTTTAATTGCACCGAGCTCCTAACTAATCACTTCAAGCAAAAAGGGGGAAGGAGATTAAAGCACAGATGTTTTATGGGAGACGCCAAAAATAATTTTATTTATAAAAATATAAAACATTTACCTGAGAATCACAACTGCATAAAAGTAAACGCAGTCAATAAATTCTAGATGGGCTCAGAAAATGTTTTAGATGTTTTTGAAATTAGTCTTCTATGCTTACTAATATTATAACATTAATAGCTAATATTATCAAACAATAAATGTAGCTTTTAATCAAACATTTGTGTATTTTATTAT
>JAUMHR010000076.1:13171013-13193564 GCA_032361145.1 Enteromius fasciolatus
CAATGCAGATTTATTTTCACAGCCACCTTTGCTCAGATTTACCAAGGGTGCCAATATTAGTGGAGGGGACTGTATATATAGGAAGGAGATCTGCTGTCATTTCTAAGACCATTGTCATTTAAATAGCTGTTTTCACAACAAAGAGAGAGTTCGGAAGTACCACATAAGGCACAACCATCATCGGAACCTGTTCATTAACATTTTTTATTCTTACAAAGCCTCACAGATGATTATAATGTTGCTTTGTCAAAATGCAGCCACTATACATGTGTTCAATACTACAAAACAACCAGCAGGTGGCGCTGTTCGCATTTATTCATGCACAGGCCAAAGGAACAACAACATCTTGAAGCTTGTGATCTTTTTGATTCTTATCAGCATACTTTAAAACCTTAGATTTGTCTTAGTTAGTCTTGCGTGCGTATGTGTGTTATCTAGAAAGAGTAAAGAGATTAAAGAAATAATTTAGTATACAGAGCAATGATGTGGAACATCAAACTCACAAGAACTGCCTACATTCTTCTCTTTCTCTCTCTCTCTCACACACACTCAGTTTCTTTCTCCCCCCAACATCTCTCTTGGTGTAAAGGTTTTAATTTTTTCCAGATGTAACCCTTTTCGCTGGTAACACTGATACTTCTCTCCAAACCATCTGTGGCTGACCATTACAAGCTTGATGGTTTGTTTCTTCCATGCTTTAGAAATGTTACAGCATTTGCATAAAACAAAAACGGTGGTAAAGTGTTTAATACCATCATGAAACCTAATATTAAACAACTGTGACCAGTAGGTGCTGTTATGGTTACTGTTGTTTCACTGCTCACCAACCACACCAACCACTGTGACATCAAAGGAAGAAGTGTGTTTTAGTAGCCACAGTTCACAGCCACTGAGACCACTTAAAGTTGGGGCAAAACTCTGGGAAAATGTTGTGTAGTTTCCGCTTCAGGTACACTTTTAGGTCCCTTTTCGCGTCCAGTGTAGGCAGACTTCCGATCTGTCTCGCGCACAGCCTCATCTGCACAGCTTTCAAAGTATACTCAATCGCGGATTAGTGCGGACGGACGAGCTTGACACATGCGCAGTGCCACCAGTGGACTTTCACGCTTTCAGCGTTCATCTCGTGCATACACTGTTGTGCGCAGACAGTCCGTGCAGTCTCAAAAAATGCTTGCACTGTCCGCGAGCCCTCCTGATGACGAAAATGACGCAATGCAGACGGCCGAAGCATACTTTGGCCTTCAACCTGGCGCAGCGTTTGCTTAGTTTGTTTAGGTATTCGGCCCGACTCTGTTTTCTGAAGCTTTTTTGAAAAAAAAATTGCTTACCCTGCTTTTAAAGGAATATTTGTGTTATTTGTTTTAATTTATACAATTTAAATTTTTGTTATTTATTGTTAATTACTTGCATGTCTGTGGCAAAATATTTTGCAGGGTTCATGTTGTTAATTACTGCATGTAAACATTTTTTAAAGGTTGATTACAAAATGCACCTACATTTGTTTTGTTGAATAAAATAAAATTTTTCCCAATATACGTATTTCATTATTGAGGACTAATTTTAAAAAATGGAAAAATCCGGTCTCATCTCATTCTCGTGAACCCAGTGCCTCTGTCACGATCAGCTCGTCTCCTGATCGTTACAGTCTCGTCTCGTGGGATAAGTGTCTCGTCACACCCCTAGTAATGTGCATTTCTAAGAACTTCATTTGGACAACTTTAAAGGTGATTTTCTCAATATTTAGATGTTTTTGCTGCCTCAGATTCTAGATTTTCAAATAATTGTATCTCGGCCAAACATTGTCCTATCCTAACACAATATACATCAATGGAAAGCTTTTTTTTTTTAACAGCTCTTTTCACAGCAAATGGTTTTGCATGGCTCTTTAAATGCTAATGAGCTCTGCTTACCCCGCCCCTCTTTTCAATAGGTTGACCAGCCATACTGTTTACTTTAGCCTCATTTGTGCTGACAAGCACATGATTTGGAAATATTAATTAAGAATTGCCTTACTGGCTTGCATTCTTCCCCGTTCAAAATTATACCACTGGCAATTTGATTTAAAGAGTTTAGCCTAACGCAATAAAGGCGTTGTTTGGAGTTACAGGGGACAACATTCACCTTACTTTCTCAGAGGATCAACCAAAACACTTCACAAACATGGGATCCCTTAATAAAATCCACAGTGAAAGTCAACAGATACACATGTCTTTCCTTAGAATCAAAAACAGTTCATACATTCTTCTTTTTTCATTTGCATGAGGGTGGGTAAATTATGGGATGGATATTGTTTTAAATGAACTGTCACTTTAAGGATTAACTGCCATGTTGTTAAAAAGATGCAGATGCACGCATACACTCCCACAGTAAAGGCATTATAGTGACATAAGTTCATTTTATGCCTTGCTTCACTTTCTCAGCAGGTTGTCTGTACCAGTAGGATTTGTGCATGGACTCCACAGATGTACACAGACTTTGTAAAGGGCAGTAGAGAGTTAAAGTCTGTGCAGCAGATCTAGGTTAAAGAACTTAATGACCCAACCAGCTGTTGCTCATGTCAACCCCTCAAATCTCTCTTTTCCTTTTCTCCCCCTTTTTCTCTTGTTCTCACGAATGCAGATAAAGAGATACACAGTTGCAAGAGCTGAAAAATCCGGGGAAAGTAAAATAATTCACACTTTTATTTATTACAACGAATAAGGGAGTAGGAACAAATGCCCATATACATATTGTACTGTTAGATGGGTTTGGGGAGTTTAGCATTTTGCCTTGCGTTGGTTTTTTAGGGGAATGAGTGATGCTTAATAAGTGATGTGTTCTTATGGAAAGCTGTTGTTCATCAATAAGGCAGCATGTGTTTCCAATAGGCAACCTCCCTGCTTTCTCAGAGAGGGTGATCGTTACTAAGAGACATGTACCCTCATGAGAGAGAGACTAAGAAGGAGATGTGTTTTGAGTGTGTATGCATATACGTCTGCGCTGTGTGTTGTAGCGACACTATGCAAGTGAAACATACAGAGATACAGATGATGCCAGACGAGGTGTCTCAGCTAACAGTTTAGGTTCTGGCAGGGTTAGTTTAGGATTTATAAAACCTAAAAGTAGCCATTCGTTGGAGGTTAAGATTGAGCCATGTAGGGGGACGCTCAATTTTCGCCAGACAAAGTGCTACTGTTTCTTGTACAAGTGTGTGACTTTGTGCACATTTTGATTATTTTACAGTAGGCATAGTGATGCTAAAACATTATGATGAGCTATTTTTCATTCAGAGACTCATTTAAACCATGTGCATCAATCTCTGGCAACAGGCACTTTATTACACATCCTGCCATTTTTCATTCTCCATCTGTCTCTTTTCCTTGGACCCTTTTTATTTTCTCCTTCTGCTCTCTCTTTTCTGCTCTTTCCATTCTTTGCTATTGGCCGTGCAATTTTTGAGGCTAATAGCACATGGTATCTTCTCCACTCATTTACCTCTTTTATTCTTTCCAGGCTAACTTGAATTAAGTCAGTTGTGTGGTGATATTATTTTCTTCCACAAGCTCAACAGTTTTCTTCATCATGGGTTAGCGTGTGTCAGCCGACAAATTCATATGAGGACCAGACAGGAAATGACCCCCGGGCGTGGGGTTCCTCATTGGAAACACACACATGCGAACACATCTCAGTGTGCAGAGAAGATATATACAAGTATGTTTGTTCATGCGTTTTTCTCTTTCTGTTCCTTTCAAAACATTGCCATTTTGGCTTATAACACCAAATGTGCCAATCAGATCACTGATAACCTACGATTTCTTTGAAATTTCTGCTTTTTTTAGATCTAATCGGCAGTCAGAATAATTATCAACACTGTGCAACTTCAGCCCTCCTCCACTTTGAATGTTTTGAGCTAAAAGGAAATGTGAAACATCTGGACCTTTCGCTCAGTTGAGTGGACGTTATTTACTATGTTCTTGTTGGATTTAGAAAAGTAATGAAAAACTGAATTATTCCACAGCAACTTTTTTTTGACATGCTACTTCTTTGCAAATACATCACACATATAAATTCTAGGCTTTTGCAATTGAGTGAAGTCTACCCCACGCATCCAAGAGAGCGAGCTCCTCAATCCTTCCCATGACCTGGCACGCGGCCTGAGACAGAAATTTGGTCTGAAATTCCCTTTCTTTACTTTTCTATTTTTCTCCCTGGCGGTGCTTTTTAAACAAGCATGGAGTCCAAGATGGAGCCCTATGGGACCTTCGTGGGAAGAACTTCATTTGCTTTTTCTTGCACACGTAGAGTTAGAAACCAAGAACTGGTTCCGTTTTGAAAATACAAAAGAACCAAATAATTTCCGTGACATTCATTTCCATTTTGGAATGTGCATTATTATTATTTTTTGCTACTGCAAGGCTAGCAGCACTCAACATATAACAAACATTTATGTCCAATTCCCTTAGATTGACTCATACCAGACAGATCATTTTTATGATTTATTTTCTGCGTTTTTGCCTTGTAGTAGGGTAGGCCATATTTTACAGTAAACATTGTGTTAGAAAAGGCAATATGTCAACCAACCAGGACTCAAACTTGTGACACTTGAATCACAACAGTGTTATAAGGCAACACATTACCCAACATTACACACGTACGCAGCAATCATGTACGGCCGTGGCCTTGTAAGAGTGTATAAAGAACCTTACATGCTATTTACAAGATGTGTAACATGTAACTAGACATTAAAAATTGTTAATACGGTATAATTAGCATGATATGTTTGCTGAGACAATCATATATAGCAATTTTTTTCTGGCTTTTACCTTCGACAGCAAAACCTCACGTTCATTATCACTAAAGTTCTTTATATTTGTTTTTGTTTCGGTGCCCTTATATGGAGTTGGTTTGGGCGTGTATTATGCAAATTGCTACCATTGTGCACGCGTGCGCTCATTTATAAGTCTCCAAACTCACTAACAAGTTTAAGAACAAGCTTGTGTGTACGCACGTGTTGTGAATTAGGCGGGAAGTTTTCGTGAGAATTTCAAATGTGCGTATAAATACGAAAAACCTACGCAATTATTAGTGAATGAGACCCATTGTCAGAATAGTCCCTCTGCCATCAGTGGTTCAATCTGTCATCACTGCAGAGCCACTTTATAGACTGTGTATGCTGTTTTATCAGCCGCGCCACAAGGACGTGCTGTTTCCAGTTAAATCAAAGCATAAATTTAGCAATAATTTAAATATGATTTATGCTTCTAAAAGTTTTTTTAAGTCAAAATATAGTCTGAATAAACAAACCATTGATAGAATTGTTTTCCTGATTAGTTAAAGCCTACATGCAATGGTGCAAAATGATCATTCACAAACATGCTGTTTATAGGCAGTAAAAACGATATAGCAATTCCCCATATTATATTATCCTATTGCTCCATAATTCTTCTACAAAGTGTATTAAAAGGAATCGTTCAAATGAATCGGAACCAGAATCGGTGAATATAATTCCTGAGTGCATTGCCTATGTCGTTTTGTAAAAGTAATGTCCACATCTGGAGGGGAGTGGGGCGGGCTGATCCGTGCCTGAACTCGAAGATGACTATGGTGTGTGTGTGTGTGTGTGTGTAATATGCAACAGATGACTTCTTGGGAGATGAGAAGGTTTGACGGAGGCAAATGTTTCCTCTGCTGGAGCCACATCAGCACGCGACGGATGTGCATGGATATAACAATACAGCTAAAATCCAGTATGCATTCGTCTTATAGGTAATATAAATGCTTGTATCCGGGTTGCAAGGAATCTGTAAAAGCTTCAATTCCTCGTGGGGAAGAACTTGGCGAAGCTGGACTGAAACAAAGGAATGTATTGAGTGGCTTGTTATTTGCTCATCACTGGAATGGCATACTTGCTCTGTAACTTTCTTTTGTTCGGCAGTGGAGCGCTATTATTCCTTGCGCCTGGTTGGGCCATTTGTCCCGAGCGATGCGAGTGCCAGCACGCGCAGCATATCCTCTGCGCAAATCGCGGTCTGCGCGCGGTGCCCAAAGCGCCGCAGGTGGAGCGCGCAGGGGACGTGCTGGTTCTCGGCCTTGCGGGAAACTTCATTCACAACCTCAGCGCGTTCGACTTCGTGCGCTATGGGAACCTAATCAGGCTAAATCTCCAGTTTAACCAAATAAGGAATATACACCCTAAAGCATTCGAGAAACTCTCCATGCTGGAGGAGCTTTATCTGGGCAACAACTTAATCTCGACAATACAACCTGGGACTCTACAGTCGCTGAAAAAACTCACAATATTATATAGCAATAACAACGAAATCAAGGAGTTCGTTTCCGAACCCTTTAGTCATTTAAGTAGTTTAGTAAAATTGAGACTTGATGGAAATTTAATCGAGTTTTTAAAAGAACCCGTCTTCAAAGGACTGGCAAATGTAATGTTTCTGCACTTAGAATCGAACCAGCTTCGCCATATTGACCCTAATGCGTTCGCGCGGCTCAGCAAGCTGCAGTTTTTAAACCTATCAGATAATAAACAAACGGAGCTGCGTGATATTTTCATTTTTTCTCATCTCAAGTCACTAACAACTCTACTAATCGCAGGCAACCAAATAAAGCACATTGGAAATCACGTCTTTCAGAACTTGAAAAAGCTAACAAAACTTTCGTTGAGCCACAACAAGATATCCAAGCTGGACGGCGAAGCGCTGAAGGGGCTCGCGCGAGTGAAAGAGCTCAGGATGGACAGGAACGAGCTGACAGAGGTCCCTGCTGGTCTGCTAGACCCGCTGGAGCGCATCGAGCACCTGGACTTCAGTGACAATCACATATCTCGCGTGGACCCCGGTGCTTTCGGCCGCCTTTCGCATCTAAAAATCTTAAAACTGAAAAACAACCGTCTTATCAATCTGTCAGGTGGAATTTTCGCCACAAACGGCGTTCTGTTTCACGTCGAACTGAATGGGAATAACTGGACTTGCGACTGCCGGATGGAGAAGCTTAGAAGTTGGATGACGCATGCGCATTCTCAGGGAAAGCTGTTGACCGTGTTTGTGCGCTGCCTTCACCCCCCAGTGCTGGCGGGAAAATACTTGGACTATGTCAGCAACTCCCAGCTGGGAAACATGAGTGGCTTCTGCGAGTCAGAACCTCAGCCAATGGAGAGCCGTGGAGCAGTAGTGCAGTCACCGGTTCTCAAGGAGGAAAGAGAGAAGCGAGAAGGTGAAAAACTTGGAGATGTAGGTGTCCAAGGGGATGAGGGGGAGCAAGGGCTTGTGACAACGCTAGAGAGAAAGAAGAAGAGGAAACCAGTCAGCTCAAGGCCAAGACCCACAGCTGGGAAAACAGGGAATGGCTCCTTATCTGATTTTCCAACAACAACGGCAGGCCACAACCACAGCACCTTTGCTTGGGCCCCGCAGGAGCAGTTCAACCTGCCCTTACAAGACAGGGCCAAGCATCATGACTCAAGGGTTGAAGTGATCACAGATGCATGTCAGTTCAACCGTCACTCCATCCTGAATGTTAGCGTGGAAGATGTCACTTCCAGTACAGCCACAGTCCGCTGGAGCACAATTCCTCAAGATGGACTAGCTCATGGAAAAGAACTTCTCTTTCGGGTTTTATTTGACCGTTTCGGCCATGCTTTCCGCTTCCCACGCTATGTTTACACAGATGGATCCGACCGGGCCGTGACCCTCCAAGAGCTCCGCCCAGACTCCACCTACATCACCTGTGTAGAGAGCGTTGTGGGCGGAGCTTTGTGCCAGGTGGCCCCCAGAGATCACTGCACTGGATTTGTCACACTTTTGCCCTCGGTGACAAGAGAAGTCGACCTACAGCTTGTCACAGTAGCAGCCCTGGCGGCCAATGCTCTGCTCCTCCTTCTGGTGGGCGGAGTCTGGCTGGGGCGTGTGTTGAAGAGGCGGATCAGAAGCAGGAAGTCGTCCTCTCATGCACATGTACGTCACATGTACTCAACCAGACATCCATTTCGCTCTACTGTGGCCACTACCTGTGTCTCTTCTGAATTCAGCGGTTACCAGAGTGGCAGGCCACTGGCTGAAGAAGGTGACCTTATCCAGTTCCACGGCGACCGCTTCTTTGACAACAGCCATGCACGAAGAGACGACGATGCCATAATGCTTAGATACTCAGACTGAAGGGTAGTGTGTGTGTGTGTGTGTGTGAGAGAGAGATAATAGACAGTTTTGGCACAAAGTCATTTTGGCCACAAATGAGTAATCACTGAAACTGCAAATCCTTTTTCTTTGTCTTCTTTTCATTTCTTTTGATTGATTGTCTAGGCCTCGGCTGCTGGTTGGCAGAATTGCTTGGTTTTGTAATGAATGTCTTTCTGTCTTTGTAGATAATATGTGACTTATTTACCCTGTATAGATATACTGCAGTATTCCAGGCATCTATATCAGTCAGTGAGGTACAGCACAGGAAAAGTTTTTTGATACATTTTATACGTTTCACTTTCATGATTGTTAATAAAGATGTAGGCTTTATTAGTAATTGTGTAATAGTTTCCATGTTTTCACTCCAACTCCCAACATTCAGAATTTTACAAAAGGCTGTAGCATGTTTGGACGCCATATTTAAAATAATCATTGGAAAATAAGGCAAGTTTTCATTCCTGTTAAAAACGGCGCTGCCTTTGAATGTCTACACCCAACTGCTACATGAATCTCACCATAAGATGGCGCAATAAATCTTTCACAAGATTTGAGTTCAGTAGTCATTTATTTTAAACTATCACCTTCCTTTGATTAAACCTTAGAATAATTAATTAAAACTATAATACACAACGAAGCATAAAAAAGAGATCAGGATACAGATAATAAGTGCTTTTAATTAAAAATGGCCACAAATGTGTACAAAAATAGATAAATATTAAAAAAACTGTACATGCATAAAACAACTTAAACCTGCAGCATTTACAAACATATTTTTTTTTATCCACATGTCCAGATTCATAATTCATAACCATAAGCATTTTTTTTTTGCTGGTACACATGCTTGCTTGTCATTTCCAGGAAATTTCAGTATTGACATTTTGATTGTCACTGAGCCAGTTAGTGTGAAATGATGTTTTAGGAGAATACTGTAAGACATTCAGAGTGCCATGAGTGCGATTAGTAACGCACGGTTCCTACACATGATCCTGATGTTGGCTTGGTTTTTATAAAATAAGCTGCATGTTACTCTATAAATCCAAAATTCACACATGACACTCTTAAGTACTTTTTAGGTAATGTGATACCTGATAATTCACCAAGAGGCCTCTTAAAATATTTACATCGTAACAATCAGCTTTAGCTGCATCATCACGAATTTATAAAACTAGAGAATCCTATTCACAATGACAAATTTACAACTGCCCTGATTCAATGCATTTCACGCGGCCTTGCCATTAGTTTCAGGATTTAGCGCACACAGCTGTCACTGAAGCTATCGAAGCGTTTACACTGAAAGTGGCCGAAAACAAAACACACATATACACAGGAGTAAAACTAGACGTCCCTGAGAAAGATCAACTTTTAAAAAAAGCAAGAAGAAGAGTGTGAGAAGACAGAAAGAGAGGTACAAAGAGGGCGAGAGACAGGTTTGAGAATGAGAAAACTAAATATAGTGAGTTTGAGTACCTGAGATGTCGAGGGCCAGAAATATAAACAGACTTTTCCTTTGATTATTCTATTCATATTTGTAATGCATACGTTCCCTTTTAGACATAAATCCAAGTTTAAAACTATTTTGCTGTTCAGTTTTGCTTTTGCACTGATGGGTACCTGCTTGGTCGTATATGGCTCTAAAGAAGGTGTTGTTTAGTATTTTGGGTCAGTTTGTGTCCATGTAGAAGCATGTTATAGTTGTGTGTTATTAGCAGGGTGTGAGTGTGGGGGGAGGTGAGATGTTGAGATGCTGTTGTGTTGGATGGCATGTTGCTGGACAGGACTTCCTGTCGGACTACCCACTCCACCTAAACGCAAATACAAATCCATCAGTTTTCAAAAGATATATAATAATATAATAACAATATAAACATTAATATTACTATTAAAAGAAATTGGGTTAAAAAAAAAGTTTTTGCATTTATTTGATAAAAAATATTATTAAATATGATTTAAAAGTATTTATTTTCTATTTAATATAACCTGATGTATTTTAAATACATAATGTATTTAGATGTATTTTCTGTAGCGTATAAGGACTTTATATTTTTTATATTCGTTCTAATTTCATTTAAATATATAATTTGGGGTTTCTAATTGTTATGGAAATAATTGTGACGGTGTTATTAAAGCAATAGTTCACACAAAAATGACAATTACCCCATATTTTACTCACCCCGAAGCCATCCTAGGTTTATATGACTTTCTTTTTTCAGATAAACACAGCTGGAGGTTTTTAAAAATGTATCCTGGTTCTTCCAGGCTTGGTAATGTAGCTGGATATTGCCCATTATTTTGAAGAGCTGTAAATCAGATATCCGTAAGTACGGCAACATAAAACTAACTATACACCTTTGGGGGGGAGGGGTTGTCATTACCTCCACCTGCTGGGTGGAGCGGCTTCTTGGCTGACCTGTGACTCAACGTATGACGCAACTTATGTCACACGTCGAGTCAGAAGTATGAGGTAATCGTTTTTATTTTGGGGTGAACTATTCTTTCAACTATACAAAAATTATAGAGACCAAAAAATATGCATTTAAGTAATTTTTAATTCCTATTATAATGGGGTGAAATATTACGTATTCTTGACAGGTTTAAAAAAATTCAACCCCAATACACTAGTATACGGGAGAAAGCAGGAGAGAATGAGAAAACGATTCACACTTACTCTGTGTTTCTCTCTGTCTCACAGAGACAGGACAGTCTTTATGTGCAAGAAGAATTTGCTTCAGATGAGTGACTTCTGTTCTGAGCGATGTTACCTCATTCTATGAGAAAAAAATAAATAAATATATATATATATATATATATATAAGCAAAGCTACACTGAAAGCTAAGTACATTCACAAGATGCGGGTGTATAAATGTACCTGCAGCTGTAAGTTAGTGTGTGTAAGTTCCTCTGCCTTCCTCTCCAACGATGACACCCAGACCTTTCTCTTCTGTCTGCACCGTGTGGCGGCAGCTCTGTTTCTTTCCAGAAACTTTTGTCTGCGCTCATCTGGGTCTTCCTCCGCTGTCCGCCGGCGTCTGGCTGTGGTCGGCTGTGGAGGAGATTGAGGGCAGGGGGTCTGTTTTGGTACGGCCGACATCTATAAAACACAAACATTATGTTGAGTATTACAAAAGATTAACTAGAAACTATAAAAAAATCAGAGTTTGACCTAGACCTTTGTTGGTATCGGCTGATGTGAAAGGGGAGGGGCGCTTTGGTGGGTGGAGCCAGGATGCAAATGAGCAGGTGGAGAATGGTGAGCGTGGCTGTGATGTGATTGGTCCTGGTTTTGATGTTGATGTGTGAGTCTTTGCGGTGATTGGCTGTGGCAGTGCTGCTGGTATGCGTGATGATGAGAATGTGACAGTGGGTGCTGTTGTGATGACATCATATCCATCATGTGGCAAAGAGGATTCTGACTGCCATTGGAAACTGCAGGATGGCTGTGAGCTGCCATGACCTTTGACCTCTGAAGGATTAGAGATGGGGAGAGATGGGTCAGAAACTGACTGTCATCTAACACTTGGGATATTTCAAGTTATTTCCAAAGGAAGTGTCCAAAGCGAGATGTGCTTTTCCCTGATTTCACAAAAAAACATGTGTTTTTAATTTCTACATCTAAGGTTTCCTGTGTGTGGTGATTGTTTGCGATGGTAAGATTACTTGGCATTTTAAGTTTTTCAAAACACAGAGAATCTACAAAGGCGTCTTTGAAAAGTCAGACGATAACCAGGTCAAGCCGAAGCCTTTGAAATTCAATACACTCTGCTTTCTCAAGAGAATCAGCGCATGTGTGTGTGTGTTAATGCTGCTAAACAGGCAACATTGCATGTGTCCGAAATTAGATAACTCAATCAAGATGTCTACATTAGTTACAAAGCACTGTGGCATTATAACCCCTATCTGACTTGTAATGTTTCTATAGAGACAACATAATCCTGTAGCCATGGAGTCAAATCATTAGTATGGGGCTGTACCTGAAGGGAGGAGCATGAGCCAGAGGGGGCGGGGCCTGGTATGCCAATCATACTAGAGTTCATCGACAACTGTGCCTCCATCTGTTATTTCAAAAGATGATTAAATTATCATAATGATGCAATAAGAAACCGGCATTATTGCGAATAATATTTAGTTGTTCTGATTGAGCTTGAAATGCCTTCAGGTTTACTTACATTCATGGCAGATGTCCCAGGCAAAGCATTTGTCTGTCTGCTGTGCAGACAGCTGGGCGCAGATCTGTAATGTCAGAGGGATTCACATTAGCCGAGAACAAAAGATTAAACGTCCCACTTTATATTATGTGGCATTAACTTCTATGACTTACATAAAAAAAGTGCAATGTACTTATTGTGTTTATATTGTATTGAAAAATATGTCTGCTGCTATTGACGTGGGATACAGGTAAGGTTAGGTACAGGTTTATATTTTACATTTACATAGTCATTTTGCAGATGCTTTTTTTCCAGAGATGAGGAATGCATAATGCGATTAATCTTAATAAGGCAAATGGAGCCTTGGGTACTGTTTAAATAGCACAGGCTTGAACGGAAAAGGAATAAAGATAAAGAGAGTTTTTTTTTGGTGGGATGAGTAGATTTAAGGGTGGGTTAAAGTGTAATGCATGGGTCAACTGTGTTTACATAAGTGTAATAACAGAAATTAATCACATGCTGGTATTTCTTTAAATATAAGTGCAACGTAAAAACTTTTATGTATACAATAAGTGCACTGTACCAGTAGTCAAGGCCACTTAATATAAAGTGGCACTGATTAAAATTACACTTTGTCTACTTTTGGGGTTGGTAGAAACCAGTTTAGCTGCTATTAGCTGCTAATTTTTACAGCTTTACACTGGTAAATTCTGGTCAGAGGTATCCAGAATATTTGAAGTCTCATATAAGTTAAAGGTATAGGGTTAAATGCTGTGCTGAAACAAATCTTTTGGACATTCTGTACCCCCAAAGAACTGTGTAAAAGTACTTTTTCCAGTTAAACTCCTGACCTTTGATGGGAAAATAAGAATATGGGGTATTTTGGTAATAATGTGTGGTAATACTCACTGTTTATTTGAAGTGGAGTACGTGGCAGTGCATTGAGACTGAGGCTGTGAGCAGTGTGTGTGGAGCTGGTTCTGGTTGAGATGAGCCAGAGCGCACTGTTGCTGCTGCTGAGGTTGAAACTGATGATGTGTGTCAGTGTGAGGCTGTGTCTGACCTGACGCCTGCGCAGGAAAGTTCTAAAAGCAAGACAACATTTAGAACTTAATATGCTAAATTCTCTAGAACGTATATTTTTTAAATGTATACAGAAATCCTATAGATGTCTCCCTGTTTGGGTATATCGATGTATAAAAAACCTTTGATATTTAATATATGTCATAATCTGATAGCTGACAACATAAAACACACACACATCAGCAGGGAATCATATGCAAAATATTTACTTCTACTTCACACAACAAAGACTTTATGCAAACTTTTAATTATTTGCTTATAATATATTATTATTGCTTATAAAATAATTTAATTATTTATTTAATAATAAGCTTTTTCCTCTCACCGGTTTGGTCTCCTCCTCTACCTGTGACTGGTTAAGCTCCAGGTCAGTAAAGAGGCCCACTTCCTCACAGTCCCGTAAGAAACGGGTTGGAGTTGGAGTCTGATCTGCAGATGAATAAAGAGATCATGTTCATCACAAATGCAAACAGCATCATCAGATTCCACTGGCAATACATAACGTAAAAACATAATGGAATTTTTTAATAAGGCATGATTTATTTATATAGTATATTTCGTACACAATGGTAATTCAAAGAACTTTGCATACAATATTTTATAAGCAATAATAATACAAAATAAACATAACAGGTGTATAAGAAATAACAATAAATAAAAAATCAAATAAAAAAATGAAAGAAAAATATAAGATAAAGATAAAGGACAAAGCATATATTAATTAATTTATTAAATATTGCATATATTAAATTATAAATATATATGGTACTATATTGATTCAATAGATTTATCTATGCATATTTGTAACGTCTGCATTTTTAATCTTTATTAAAAAATCAGGTGCTGGAAAAATGTTGGTTAAAGTTATTAAAGTTACAAAAATAGTTTAGTATAAAGCAAAAAATTTGTATCTATATGTCTATCTATAGTACATAGACTAAACACATAGAAACTAAGGAGCATTTCTCAAGGTCAAGGAACGAAAACCTCAGATCAGTAGATCAATATCAAATAACCTCCAGGCATTCTAAACAAATGTAGAGAAACTAACCCTCATCTCAATGTCATGAGTGAAACTTGTCTGAAGTAATCTTCTGGCATGCTCAAAAATGTTAAAAATTAACCCTGTGTCATAAACATGAGCCTGATTTTGCTCTTGTTGTTTTGGTAATGTAGGGGTAGTCTAAACGAAACTGCTTTTTTTCTGGGCTACTATGAAAGGGGTCAGAAGGTAAAGTCCTCGTTTTGTTTTTTATGTAAATGTTTCTGTCGCTGCAATGATGGCTCGCAGACCCCAGAGGTCAAGGGTCAGGCTGATGTTTATATGTCAGACATTGGGTTTCCAGGGTAACAGACATTGTCTAACTCCTAAATTAAAGGAGATGGAGAGCATGACCTATCATGACACACATTTGCTTTTCACAGGCTCTTATATTACTGACCCACAAGCTGCAGACTGATACTTAAAAAAAGAGATATTAAAACACATATTAAGATATTAAATGATGGTGTGAACACATCCTTACCTGAAAGCATGCCGTCACACTTAATAGATGAGAATTTAAGGGTCATCTCATGTTTGTGTCTGTGAATAATTAGGTGATCTTCTCTTTGGAAGCGCTACGAGAACAAGAAACATGCAAGGTTGCGGAAAAAAAATCACATATTTGATCAAATATGAAATGTTTTTTTTTTAAATTGTGAAATCTTTTTCAATTTAACAACCGAATTGATGGCTAAAACATGTGACAGCATACATAAAACACAGTTGTAGCTCTGAATGATACGACAACAACTCTCTGTAACTTACCTGTGAGCATCCAGGAGCAGTGCAAACATATGGCCTGTCCTGATCAACATTCATCACTGAGATCTAAAAAACCTAAACATACATATAAACACACATACATGCACACAGACATACACACACATGCACACAAGGGAGATGACATTATAAAGTGCTCATGACAAATAGACAAACACAAATATGGTGTCAAATAAGGATTTTATTTTAGTTCAATCTATTTATCTTTCACTACATAACATAAACCTTAGATAATAGATATATAGATGATTGATAGATAGATAGATCTTTAAAAACCATTACATATCTGACTGAGCCCAAATTTTTGAACGGTAGTGTATAACCTATTTGTATATATCTCAGTTCTCTGTATGTTACCCGCATGCCCCTGTTTGAGTTCTCTTCTGCGTTCTCTGTACTGTATTACGTCATAGTCTCGCCTTATAAAAAGATCCTGCTGCTTGCCCGGTCACTTACAGCATGAGCATTCCTCTAGTCATGACATCATTATTTAGTTCAGCCGAGGCAGGAGTTTGAATTGGCAAGACGGGTCTACGGTGCTAAAGCCAGCCGTCTCACCGGCCTGCAGAATGACGTAATGGCGAAACCGGAGCACTCACGGTGTCACGAATTTTACAAACCCAAACAACAAGATCAGACATCCTACCCCGGGGCAATAATGCGTCATGTTTTGGCAATGAGGGGGAAAAAAACATGGTGAAGTTGTCTGAATCACTTTGGGGTACGCGTGACGGTAGATGTCATACAGGACGTTAATGGAAAAACATACAAATAAAAACAATACTTTCACACGCAGGTGTGCGATAACACATTTAAACGTAGGCTGTGTTTAAAGTCAATTAAACCGCTTGCTTAGCTGTCAAACTGCTAAAACGCGTAGTTGACAAGTTTGTTGACAAGCTTCACTAAGAATGCACGTCCATTTAACTAAAGCCTATGTTATCTGTTTGTTTGGTGGAGTCACACCCCCTTGACACTTTACGAACATTTCAGTGGAAACCGGCACTTTGACAGATACCGACTTGACAGTAAAACAATAACAACGGCAAGAAAAATCCCAACAATACTGTACAAGACACGCGTTCCGTTTGTGTTCTGTGCCGAGTGTGATATTATTATATTATATACTCACAAGCGCGAGTGTACAAGAGTAATACTAACTTACCCGAACGCACGCAGACTGAGATTAGCAACGCTCCTCGCGCTGGGACGAAGCACGCTGAAGTGAAACGCGATTACAATATGATCTATTTACAGAAGCATTACATCACCTCGAGGTGACGTCACGTGGGATTCCTGAACTTCTAAATCATTGCGGTCCGCTTTTTAAAAAGAGGAGGGCTTTCAGAGCGCGCGCACCCGCCCACCGGAGGATGTAGCGGGCGTCCGATGCGGACATTGGCGCGTTGAGGGGAAAATAGGGAAGTGGGAGGCGCCTGTAGAGGTGCGTGCTGCGCCAACAGCTGTCTGGAGCGGTGCGCGGGACGGTCCCGGTTAGCGAATGGTGTGAGATAATAGAGAGAAGGGAGAAAAAGGGCATGTAGATGCGTGTTAAAACGTTTAATTACCTTCCTGTTGGTTTTTAAGGTGGTCAACGATATAAACTGCACGCCTTTCCTTATTTTTCTATGGTTACAGTGTAGCAGGAAAATACAGTAAAAAATTAGGAGAAGTTGCAAAGTGCAAACCATAAAGTAACGTTATTTAACATCTTCATTTTATTTTGTCTAATGCAACAATGAGATTCTTTTCCATGAGACATTTATTTAAAACTCTCTGGAGTTTTGTTAATAAAACAATAGGTTAATATATATTTATATATAGCCTATCCATGATATGGTAGTTGTATCTTAAATAAGACAATTTTTATAGAGCTTTGGCATAGATGTCAACTTTTAAAAGTGTATATAAGGGTAGATGTTGTATATATATGTATGTATGTATATATACACAACATCTACCACAAATTTACACATATATATTATATATCATTAAAAATGCATCATCTAGACTTTTTAGAAACTAATAAACAAAATAATTTTTGGAAGTATTCGAATGTCGGTGTGATGGATTCTAATTCACTTTGCATAATCAAGGCAATGAATGAATGCCTCATAAACAAAAATATCAAGCCATAAAGTGACATGTTGTATATGATCACATTAACCACAAGGAGGAAAAACAGGTGTCAAGATTTTTAAGCTTTTCATTTCATTTCATTTTTAAGTTCACTCAAAAAACATCTTCAAAGTTCAATATTAGTTAACCACATGTGTTAAACTAGTAAAAACAGCTGTCATGATTTCAAATATATGACAGAATGTGGATCCATTCAGATTATTGTAAAATGAAGGGGTGTGTCTGATGTTCCGAACAGCGTGGTCCTTTTGTGGTAAGCACTAGGGAAAGAGTGAAAGAAAAAGGCAGAACAAGTGGGAGGGAGAGAAAGACAGCGTGATTCATTGGTGTGCTCAAACTCAGAACTATAGTAGCTGTTTCCTCAGCAACACCACAAAACAGGAAGTGATAATGATGTCACATCAAACTCCAGCCTTAGCTGACTCCTACGTATATGAGTATGAATCATTCACACACAGAGACAATGCAGCAGAGGACATGCACCCACAAGTCTCATATGACCTCATCCCTGTTTCTACCATGATATAATTCAACTTAAAAAGGAACTGAGTCAAGTTCAATTTTTGCTTTAGCGTTTAAAAGAAAAATGTGATTTTTGCTAATTAATCACAGTTTAATCACAGTTTACAAAAGAGGAAAAATCAACAATTCATTACAGATAATACACTAAAATGACACGTTCACTGTGATATCAGAGCTGTACGTGTTGATTCATTTAATGGTTTCTCAAATCTTTGTACTTTTTTGGGTGTTTGTGAATGAATATAAAGCAATGACCAGTGGCGCCTCCAGAAATTGTTCATAGGGGTGGCCAGATGGGGCCTTTACAGTTTACTGTTGTAGTAAACTGGCCTGTAGAAAAGTATCAGAAAAAGACTTAAGGAAACGTCTACTGCTATACTAGAGCGGCTTGCCTGGCTGGCTGTGAATTTGGGCTGAAAGTATTCATAACTGATACTACAGTACTACAATTAACACTGGCCAGTGGGGTGGCCAGGAGTCGGCCTTCAGTGTCTCGAGGTAGATACTTTACTGCACATGAGCGAAACTGTATTGGATCAATTAAACAATTGGAACTAGATGAATCCTGAGGCTTTTGATATTGTTTTGACAGTCAATGTTGTTTGACCTGGCATGACCTCCTCACAGTCTGGTTATCGGCTGCTTAGGTCATCTTGTTTGAGGCAGATGGTTGCATTTACTAACATCTGACTGGCTTCACGTTTTAACATCATATGGTCTGTAGGTTAATGAGCTTTTCGGTACAGTTTGAATTGCTTGTGTATGTACTGCATTAGCACAAAATGATAAAGCTTAAGAGAAAATATTATATTTGTAGGAGTAAATGTTTCTGCAAGTCTATTTGTTTGAAAACAGTGACATGGAAAACATTTGGTCATTTCGTTTCTCGCTTATTTACATAGGCCAACGGCAGAGAACATTTATAACAGAGAGATTTAACGGTTGATTAGCGAGTGATGGTCAGCACACGGTCACTGTCACAGGCTGATCAAAGAGACATTCCTCCTGCTCTTTGTGAACACAGCGCCTTACACGGATGCTTGTGTCACACCTGACAGATTCCCAGCCTTGTCAAAGTTTTAAAGAGGAGGGTGGTTGGCGTTTTTCTTTTATTTAAAAAATTCTACTTCGTATGTTTATAAAAGAGACATTCTGCTAGTTGAATTCAAATATGCATTTTTTCTTATACATACAATCTTTTTTTAGAGATGAAAAATGCAGAGATGGTGGTCATACATTTAGATTAATCAAAAGTGGCACAGAAGGTGGAGGCATTCATTAATATTTAAGCGTGTTTACATACACCTTACTAAGACATATCTCCCAGTATGGCTTAGTAAGTTGTTATTGCACTGCTTAATCTTATGTTCAAAGCTGGAGGCAGGGAGGCAATACAGTGATAATTGAAATACTCATGCATACTCATACTCATACAGTATGTGCCACTTATGCAGGAATTACAATGACTGAACTGTGTGGTTATACTTTTTTTTAAGGTGCCCTTGTTACAGTGTAATTGTTCTATGGTGTCATGTGTGTTCAGTGTATTCAGTGCACTTCTCTTCTAAAATCATATTTTATTTATTTTTAACAAAAGTATTTTTTATATTTTATATTTTATATAAACAATTATTTTATTAAATATTTGCTCTTACACAGTAAATTTTATGTAGGTACACAAACAATAACATAGGTGTGAAATCAAAGATCATTGCATAGTAAAGTTTTGTTGTTGTTTTTTTTGACAACATTAAGGAAAAGTTAATCGTTTTTGCATTCCCAGACAGTGGGACTTATAAACCTCACACTTTTAATCCAAGCTGAAAGGATGGCAAAAGGTGCAATCAAATAATCAATAATGCACAATACTTCTGTGGCCCTTCTCAGTCAAGCATTCCTCGTCTTCTCCGCTCAGGTGAACAGCAGCATGTTTGTTTCTTCGGTCCCTCCTCCTCCTCTGCTCCTCCGTCATGCTGCTTTGCCCCCCATCCCCCTCCCATTGGCTGGCAGCCGTCTAAACAGCTCCAGCTGCAATCACCGCCGCCGCTGCTGCTGCAACGAGCTGCCGGCTATTTGATCATCCCCCATCCCGCACAGCCTCTGCCTTCGCCGGTCTGCAAGCTCACGGACCTCTGCCAACACATCCATTATGACGGGCGTCGCGGCTGCCTCCTTCTTCTCCAACGTTTGCCGGTTTGGCGGTTGCGGGCTGCATTTCGAGTCCCTGGGCGAGCTCATCGTTCACATCGAAGATAACCACATCGGTGAGTGGCGCTCCGGTTTCGGCCTGCTGTGCCGCTAAGCAGCCGCTCAAGCGGCGAGGAGGCGCGTCTGTGCTCCGCGCATTTGGCTGGGATCTATGCAGTGACGCGCTAATTCGTCTTTACGAATTCGCTGCAAATTTAATAGCATTAGCAGTGACTCGGTTTAATTAAGAGGCGATAGATAGGCATAAGCAGGTTTCAGCGACGGGTGCACGGGTTCGTGCACGGTTACCAGACGCTGCTCTGTTTAGATCTAGGCCTGTGTGTACTTGTGGCAAGCCGTATTAACATGTATTGCTTGAAGAAACTAATGCAGTTTTGTTATTAGCAGCGTTAGTAGTTTTAGGTTAATGAATACAAATTTTCCAGTAGTTGCTAATATGAATAATCATCTACTACTAATAATAGAAACTTATAGTATTTATTCCAACAGAAAATGTTTAATCATTACATAAAAGCACATAGTTGCTAACATCTGTTTCAGTGTTCTAGTGCTAATTGAATATACTATTTCATGTTTATGAAACACTGTATTACTGCAGAATATAGTTGCTAGTAATAGTGGAATACATATGAATATTAAATGTATAAATAAATGGAATGTGAAAATTTAAGCATAGATTCTGTCTGGATTCAATCGCAATGTTTTGGCATTTGTCATATGGATTATTCGAAATACGTTATTATTGGAAAACTAAAAGTAAGTATCTGTAAATTCAGTTAAACAATAACTTATAATAGTAACAAAACTGCATTCTAATGCTACGTTCACACCAGACGCGACTTGCATGAATAAATCGCGCTATTCGCGCGTAGTTGGATGCTTGAACATTTTAAAGTTTACTCGTTTCATTTGCGTGTGAAATTCGCTTCACAGTAAACGCATTTTCACGTCATGGGAGGGGCTTCTGCCTGGCAGTTCCTGACTCTGTAGTGGTTAGACATGAGGTAAAATTTGTTTCGAGTATATCTAATAGGCAAACTTTGCTTTTATGAATCTAGTATTTATTTCCCTTTTATTCCTGTTTATATTAATGTACGAAGATGTGTCTTACAGCCCTTCCACATACAGTGACGATGATTTTGTCCTCCATAGTTTCAGAATTCTGCCTCTGTTTGCTAGTAATTACGTCACTACTATAGCAAGCTCCTGATTGGTAAACGCAGCGAAAATTTTTGCCAAGGTTCAGATTTTTCAACTTGAGCGATATGCGCGAGTTACGCGCGAAACACTCAATTGGCGACGTGTCATTTGTGCGAATCGCAGCGCAGGATGTCTAATCACGTCTTTGCATTGACTTAACATGTAAATCACTCGCGCTCAATGCTTCATTTGCGTCTGGTGTGAATGCACCATAAGGAATCATATTAAATTGAGTGAAAATGAGAGGGATAAACTTTCACACAACCACTTTTAGTGCGCACCCGTGTTCAACTGGCGGCAGAGTTCGGTTCATTTGAATAATGTGAACGTTGTCTTCCGACCTCGAGTGCAAAGCTGGGAACCGTACCAGAGTCTGCTTAAAAAGGGTGGTCCGGGGTACAGCTCATGTGAACTCCTGCACGCTTTGCTGCTGATGTGAACATAATCGTGGAAGTAAACTGCTATTAATGCGTTTTTGGATGAGCGTGAATGTTGCGCTGCAAGCAGTAAGTTGTCACATTTCTGTTCGACTGAAAGTTTTTGCCAGGTTTTGTTTTTTTGGGCAGCTGAACAATTTGTATACAGTTTAATCCAGTGAACAGGTTTTACTTTAGTCTCTCACAGCCTCGTTTTCATTCCCTTCAAAAATGCAATAAGGTGCAACCCTTACTAAAAGGTCTAAATGTAAAAATGGCTTGCCATGTGTACCGTAATTAGCGCTTGCTGTGGAGAGCCATTGTTTATGCGGGTGTTGTGTATTCAAGCTGGCTGTCAAGTCCACAGGAAGGAATCTCTTTTAAGGTGTTGAACAGTTACTTAAGCTTAGCATGCAAAACTGACCTTTTCGAAGAGAAGAGAATCACTAAATATATGAAGCCAAATTAACTTTATGTAGAGAGGTGTTGTTTTTCACAGTGATTTATTAGTGATGCATTTTGGTTTACGACTTGGTTTAAAACTTTCAGCAGACTAAAATGGAAAACCTAAAACAAAATGTTGCTAAGTTAAAGTGATTAGTGATTTAGTGAAGTTTAGTGATTCATTGCACTTTTCCTACCAGCTTGAAATTAATTACTGCTAAAGAAAAATTAAACTGAAACTAAATTGAATTATTGATAAAGAAAATCAGCTAAAAACTTATACAGATAGAACAATATGGTCAAAACACGTTGTCTTGTAACACCGCTGATCTGTAATGGACATGAATGAATGTTTATAACTGAAATTGCTGTGATGCTCATATCTATTCTGATGGCAGTGCTTCACTCA
>JAUMHR010000076.1:13195151-13208001 GCA_032361145.1 Enteromius fasciolatus
GGACTATAATGTGATAAGAGCTCGCTCAGGTACTGAGGAGCTAAGCCATTCAGGGCTTTATAAGTAATTAACAAGATTTTAAAATCTATACGAAGTTTGATAGGAAGCCAGTGCAGTGTTGTCACTTGCTTATCTTATTTTACTTCTATATGATGTTGTTTTTGTATTGGATGCTGATAATTGTTTTTTTTAGGCTAATCAAAGCTACTTCATCTGAATGCAAATGGCGCATATGCATTTAAATTTCTTAAAATAATTAGATACACTGCCTTATCCTGCTTGTAATTGTTCTTTAGATCGACCAGTTTATATCTGTGTGCTACAGTTTGCATGCAGTCAGTTTTGACTCTCCAGTGAATATAAAGTTACATGAACTTATGTAACATTGCCTCCTTGTGGTAAAATCGTGCTGTTTTTACCAGTTGACACGCTGGATAGACGTTTGCAGACTGTCACAAGATAGGTGCACATTTACATTATGTAATCAAATAGTACCAAGAAAAAGAGCTGTCATGTTTCCCTGTATTGTAGACTAGAATGGATATTTTTCCATATAGCTGAATAAAATAAGAGCTCGTTTTGACAGGCTATCAGAACTTAATCAAAACACAGCTGTGCGTCTTTATATTCGTTGAGGTGGAGTGTAAGAAAGAGATGCATGCAAACACTAAAAGGAAAGTTCATTGGATATATCTGTTTATAGTTGCCTAGGCCAAAAGGAATTTAGCATGATGTCATACCCTCCCGGGATAGTCTGTCCTCCAGTTATCGGACCTGTTTTTAGGTAAGTTGTTGTTTAGTGTTGTGGCAGTGGACATTTGTTCAGACATGCCCGTTTCGTTTTCTTGTTATTGTATTTGTATGTCGTTGGTGACAAATGACATACTTCTAAACAATGTTATAGTCTTATCGTCTGCGCATTGCGTCACTGTAAACTAAACGAAATACTGAAAGGGGTAAATAACAAAACATGGCTTTTTCATGTGCACTAACTAGCATGGGTAAACAAGTTAAATATGTGAAACTCTCTACAGATATTTTTTTCTCGCTAAACTAGCTTACGTTAAATGTTGTTATTTGTTCAATTAAACCTTAAATAAGGCACTCAGAGTACTAGACTTAAACCAGTTTCTTTCAGTGACCAGGAGATGTCAGGCTTGTTACGCAATATCCGTTTGGAAAGTGCAAAATGAGTTAAGATGTAAAATACTGACAGGCTTTGTTAATGCTCATGTTTTATTCTTTTAAGGCCAAAATCGTGTAGTGTAGATAATACCACAATTGTCATTTATGGCTTTTAGGTTTTGTTGATATTGTTAATAAACATTTTTTTTCACATTTCTCAGTAATGTTCCTGTTTATGTTCTGCTGAGTTGGGCAGTTTCCCTAACAGGGTTTAAGACTAGTCCTAAATTAAAATAAATGTTAAGAGCTGTCTAAACTGGAAAAAGCTTGCACTGAGATATCTTGGAATACATTATTGTCATTGTTTGGTCTTAAAATGCTCACAGATAATGCATTTTTATAAGACTTGTTACTAAAAATTCTTAAATGTCCTAAATTAGCAAAGGTCTAGTCCTGGCTTAATCTAATCCCTATCCGGGAAACCGGCCCATTTAACATTTATACCACATTTAGGCTAGTGGTTCATAATTGTATTAATTTTTTTTTTTTTTTGAACATCTAGCTAAAATAATAGTTGATGAAATGTGACAAACAAATTTCAAGAAATGATAATTATAATTACAGAAGTTAATTATGTTTAGCTCTGCTGAGATCATTATGCTTTAATTGTGTGTGTGTGTGTGTGTTTATAAGAGAGAGAGAGTTGCATTAAATGACTCGTCAGGCCTTTTTATGAGGCAATTAGTGAGATCCAGTGGAAAATCCATTATACCAGCTTTCCCCAAACCCAGTGTGTGTTTGTCCGTATGTGCATAATTTGTGTGCGTGAATGCTTATGTTTTTGTTTCTCTTTTCATGTGTGTGCTCGTCCTTGAGCTTGCGTGTGTTTGTGTGTACATACGGAAGTGTTTGGAGCGTTGTATCCTGCTGAGCTCTGAGAAGTGTAATTACAGCCTCGTTTAGAGTTCTCTCCATCCCCTCCTTCCCGCCTGTCTTCCCCTCCCCCCCTTTTCCCTTCATCCGGAGACCTGCTGCTCTCCAGCACATTAAAACACTCCCCTGCTTTTTAATTAGCCGTCTGGAAAACAAACCCGGCATTCCTGCATCGCTGCTCCATGCCAGGCTCCTCTGACTTATGCACAGGCACACACTAACAGGGACACACACATATTGCTCTCTGATGGTTTCTGTGCTGAATTCCACCACAGGGTGGCACGTTTGCTGGTGGTTTCAGAGCGCTTTATAAAGTTTCCAACTATTCCAAAATGTTCTTACAGGGATGCATTTCTTACTGATTTAGATCCACCTGATCCCAAATCAGTGTGTAGGGCAGCAGTAAATAGCCCAGTGAGGATTGATAGGCAGAGGATTTAATGATATGGCTGTGAATAAAAGGCATGTTTATGGGAGAAAGTTCTTTAATGTCCTCACAGAGGGCCCAGTATTATTAGCCCTACATAAAGGTTTCATAGGGATTTAATACTGGTCATGCCCCATTAAAATGCAATATTACTGCTACTGCTTGGGACAAGTGGTGCTTTCAACTCTACTTCCTGCCGCCGTAAGGATGGTTGTTGTTTGTACTGAATTATGACGGCTGTTATTGAAAGTTTATGATTTTGCTAAATGTGAAAATTAACTCTGGGGCGTTCGGTTTAAGAGGCACTGAATGTTAAGTGTTCTTGTGTGTGTGTGTGTGTGTGTGTGTGTGTGTGTGTGTTTCTTTCTGTTTGTGTATTTCCTTGCTACTTTTCCTGTGGAAAGACCTTGTGTGCCTCCATTTTCTAGGTGAAGGGAAATCATAAAGTTGGAAAACATTAACTCTGCCCTCCCTTCACTGTTCTGCACCTGGCACACATATAATTATACTTCACCCCTACACACACAATACTACAATGAAGGTGCTGAGATTTAAATCACCCTAAAGAAATGAAAATTCTGTATCCTCGGGTACTTTTTAATATTTTTTTTATATAATGCTTTGAAAGTGAACCAAGGCTGCAAGTAAGATTTTCAGGTGTGTATCCTAAACTAATCGATCACATGAGTTTATAAGACTTGGAATATTACATTATTCAGATTTGGAGATCCTCATCCGGTTTCATTATGATGAAAAACAGTAGCATAAACATTTCCTTCAAAATGTCTTATTTATGTTGCATGAATGAAAGCGAGTCAAAGTAGTTCGAAACTATATGAGGGGGAGTAAATTATGACAGCTAGTTAATTTGTAGCTGTCTAAACTGGGGAAGCCTGTTTCCAGCACAGAATAAAAAACAAAAAAAAATGGAGCCTAATTGGGGAGTTTTTATGAGGCAATTTGGAATATCAGAAATAGAAATGTCAAAATTTAGATTTGTTTTATTGCAGTTCACGGTTTATTTCTTGCAATTTGCAGATTTAAGTAGTCCGGAAGGAGTCGGAATTACTTTCTTATTTTTTTATTCTGTGTCAGAAATCCATACTAAGCTTAACTAAATATAGCATTGCGATGTTTTACAAGCATCTCACGAATTGTAGTTCACTCCAGAAAGGCGAATTTGTGTAAAGCTATGGTAAAATAAATATAAAATAAAATCAGTAAGTGGATAAATGCTGGTGTGCAGGTAAAATCAAAAAACAAACCTAATCTTGAAACTACTTTTTGGTAGTATTTCCTGTGTATTGTATTTTAACCATTTAGTTTTGTTTGTTTTTAATTTTGTAGTTGCTTTAAAAAAACTATTGTGCACACCTGCCGGTAAAATGATTTGGAAACACTAATAAACCACTGAAGACCACCTCAGTGGACCACCTGAGATACACAAATGTGTGTGTGTGAGGATGTGTGTCCTCTTTATGAGGTGAGGAAGGCCTAATCCATGCAGCGCAGTCACCAGAAAGTGCTCTGATGAGATTAGGGCAGAAGCAGACAGCACTCAAGACTGGTTTCCTTACAACACATCAAGGAAACGTAGCTACTCTGTGCTGTTTTTACAATTCATCTGTGTTTTGGGATTCAAGTCATGCTATTACAGACTGTGTGAAATGTGACAGAGTGCCAAAGATTTGTATTCACATGCGAAGTACAAAGCAGCAAGTGAGCATGTAGACATTTCTCCATGTTGAAGGGGAATAACGGTTAAGCGAACATGGTGGAATGCTTTTAATGGCTTGGAGTAATACCTCATTTAGACATATGGGACCTATTATATACACTGCCTGCTATACACAAATATAACTGCACACACGCATGCAATGCAACCCATTTGAATGAAGAAAAAAAACTGCTTTTCTGCTTTCTCCACATGCTCATTGAAAATAATCATGCAGAATGTGCCAGCTTCTCACACACACACACACACACACACACTCAGCAGTGTCTTTTTTTTCTCTTTGTGAGGTCTTCTGTGCACCATTTATGTTTTAATGAGCTCTAAGCACCAATTAACATCCTACAATTCACACACGCTCTCTCAAACACATACAGCTTGGTAAAAAATGTCTTTGTTAGCTAACATTTTGAATGCATAAAAATGAGATAAATCCTGATCGGTGCCACCTGATGGGAATCTTTGCCACATGAGGGCAGTCTCAGGCCATGATGCAGACTATAAGTGGACACACACACACACAGAGTTGGCAGAGGAGCCTTTGAAGCAATGCCTGGTGGCCTCAGGCAATGGAAGCTGCCTGCTGTCACAAGTAGAATGGAAAAAGTGTGGTGGTTGGGTTGGACCTGCGGGGCATTAGGGGTGCTTGTTTGACGAATGTACAGTAAGCACAAAACACTGTTTCAAGCTGCCGCTTTGTGTGTGAGCTACATCTATGTAATGTAGCACACACAGCCTCTGCCTTGACCTGTATGTGTATATCTTTATCTTCAGCTTTACCCTGTGTTTTGCAGTCTAATGTGATCGTGTTCTCTCTGTTCCTCTCAGACACAGATCCCAGAGTTCTGGAGAGGCAGGAGCTGCAGCAGCCCACATATGTTGCGCTGAGCTACATTAATAGGTATTTGAAAATAAGGATATGTCTAGGACAATTAGGTTTTAAAGTCTACAAAAATGTATTTTTTATATTGCAACATGTTAAAATAATACAGCTCACCAAGCCTGCATTTATTTGATCTAAAATACAGCGAAAACGGTAATATTGTCAACTGCTTTCTATTTGAATATATTTTTTAAAAATGCTATATATATATATATAATTTTTTTTTTTTTGCAATTTACACAATGCTTCAGAAATATTAAAAACCGTTGAGTAAAAAAAGGTTTTCCTGATTCTATGATGAGTAGAAAATCCATTATCTGAAATAAAAAGATTTTGTAACATTAAACACTGTACCATTCAAAAGCTTGGAGTTCTTATAATATTTTTTTATAAGAAATATATATATATATAATTTTTTATTTTTTTTTCTGTTTTACAAGAATGATTTAAAATGATCAAAAGTGGTGATAAAGACATTACAGACATTATAATTTTACAAAAGATTTCTTTTTTTATATAAATGTTGTTCTTCTGAACTTTCTATTCATCAAAGAATCTTCAATATGTTATTTTAGCAGCAAATCAGAATATTAGAATTATTTCTGAGGAAATGTGACTGTAGTCATGATGCTTCAAATTCTGCTTAAATAATGTTTTCTTTAAAATATATATTCAAATAGGAAACAGTTACTTTAAATATAAAAAATATTTCAGAATTTTACTGTTGATCTTGTTCTTCAGATCAAATATATGCAGGCTTGGTGGAAAAAAAAAAACTTTTTAAACTAAACTGCAGTGGGAAATGTCTGTAACAATAGTGTACATTTGGGAGGTCAGTACAGAAGGTTGCCAGTTGTGTTTGGAACGTGTTTTAATGATTCATTTCCAATTGTAGCTTTTTCCATTTTGTAGAACAACTGTCATTCCAAGAACAATAGTCCTCAGGTGCATCATTACCTGCACATCAATCCATTAACATGATCTTTCTTTGTTTTTTCTTCAGGTTCATGACTGAAGCAGCACGCAGAGAGCAAGAAACTCAGAAGAAGAAGGTCCAACCCAAAATTGCTATATCAGTCACCGGAGGCGTATCGCGTAACAGTACGGCCACGCCTCCTCGGCATAGCAACGGCAGCCTGACTCCGCCCGTCACCCCTCCCATCACACCCTCATCATCCTTCCGCAGCAGCACACCCACAGGTGAATGTGACAGGACACACTGTGTGTGTATATATATATATATATATATATATATCAATTATTTTAAATACTTAAAAATGAGTCAGTTAGTGGAAAAAACACACACACATTATGCTCCTAATGAAGAAACACTGGATGATTGGAGTAAAGGGCACATTTGCTTTCTCGAATCCCATTAGTTCTTTCATCAGCTAATATATGAAGCAAATAAATGACTAATTAAAGAGTTTAACTTTATTGGTGTGCCTCAGGCAGCGAGTGTGATGAGGAGGAAGTGGAGTATGAAGACTCTGACAGCGACGAGTCCTGGACTACAGAAAGTGCCATCAGCTCAGAGTCCATCCTCAGCTCCATGTGCATGAATGGGGGCGATGAGAAACCCTTCGCATGCCCTGTTCCAGGATGCAAGAAAAGATACAAGGTACTGCACTCAAAACAGATATATTTTTTAAAGATTTCTGCATTTATTTGATCAAAAATACAGGTAAAAAATGTATATTGCAATGTAAAATAACAATTTTCTATTTTAATATACATTAAAATCTCATTTATTAATATATAATAATAATGAATAATAACATATAACTGCAGTATCATCTAGAAATAAAATGAAGAAGTACTGTCTTGTAATGATTTCTTCCTGTTCAAACAGGGAAGACCTGTAGTGGACTGTAATAAATAGTTATTGTTTCTGGAAGTGCTTTCGACTTTCCCTCATTCATGCTAGTAATTGTAAACGTCTCTTTCAGAATGTGAACGGTATCAAGTACCATGCTAAAAACGGGCACAGGACGCAGATCCGTGTGAGAAAGCCCTTCAAGTGTCGCTGTGGGAAAAGCTATAAAACCTCTCAAGGCCTTAGACATCACACCATCAACTTCCACCCACCTCTGTGATACACACACACACACACACACACACACACAATCATCTTCAAGTTTACCGAGTCATCCTTTCATTGACATTTCTGGATCATATGTAAACTGGGATCAAATGCCAATTACATTATTATTTTTATTTTCTCTTTATGTATGTGATTTTATATATACATGTAGATATACTTGTACATTTGCACATTCCACGTATATCGTTTCTTTATTGCTTTTCTTTTTTGTATTCAGCTGACGCGGTCACTGATAAATGACCGGGACACCGCATAAACATTTCGTTCTGGTTTTAAAGAGTATGGTTTAGAGGATAATTTAATTTTTTTGTTTGTTTTTTCATCAAACCTACTGTGAAAACTACAGTAGGTATGTTGAAATGTGTATATATGAAATTATATAAAGACACATTTATATATATATATTAGTAGCTAAGTTGTATTATCCAAACATTTTATTTTCCATCATATATTTTGCAGAACATTTAAATTATGTTTTATACAAGAACTTTATCTCATCTTTATGGACTCCTCCTTTTTTAAAAAAAATTACATTTCATATTTTTTGATTTGCTTTGTAGAGGAGCAGTCTTTTTTTATCGTCTGTATTGGAAGGACATTGATCTCAGGTCACAATACAGCTGCCAACTTTCAGACAAACAAACCAGGAAACAGGAAAAAACTCACTTCCACTCGCGTCGTTCCAGAACATTCCACACAGAATATCAAAACGGCTGACGTTACGCAGTGCAAAGTTACCTTTCCAGATTTCTTTTGCATGCGGGCAGCACCTTCGGTGTGAAACTGTATTCTCTGCATGTGGCCTTCTCCAGACGACTGCAAGCAGTTACATGACATAGACAAGCTTTCTGACCAGCTGCATTTGAGTTCCGAGCAATATTTGACACAATGATCCCTGAATGAAAACGCACTATTGTTGAAGCCAACAATAGCTTCGAAACAGACACAGAAGGGCCGATTTATTCAGCCCCGTTCCCCTGCTGTAATACCAGCAGTGCAGAAGTGCCAAGTTATTCTTCCCCAACTGAAAAAGAAACATGGATGATCTGCCAAACACACACCGGGTCACATCTGGCTATCCGTTTGGTGCCTGTTAGCGGAAGAGCCTTAAAGAGGACCTAAACTTCTCTTTGTGTACTCAGCCTTGCAGTATTTTTTTGTCCGTTCTAGCTCATGTGATCTTGATTTCGGTCGTTGCTGTTGTTTATTTTGAACACGTTTGGGACTGTCCTCGTGGTTGTGTTTGTGTGAACGTATTCGTTAGCTCTCTGCTTGCCTTGTATTGTAGGCTACGGCTTGCTAGCATGACACGACGCTTAACTGCTCTGCTGTCTCTTGGCTTGTAGTCTTACTGTTACGATCTTTGTTGTCAAAAGTATTATATGATTACTTTATATTGGTACTGCTAGTTTTACAGTTCGATAGTGCCAGATGCATAGCTACGCCTGCATATATTTTAGCAACGTTAATTCTTGAACGATTTTTGCATCTGTCCTGTTGTCGGCCAAATAAAAAGCATACCACGGTTTACAAAAGTCAGATGTCTTTAGCAACTTGCTAAAACCTTTGGTGCAAGGAAGGACCAAGTAAGCTTTCCTATCCACTAGTCTAGTTAGGGTCGGTCAGATTAAACAACATGGACCAAAAATGGCACTGCCAAATCTCCAGATATGAAGCTTGGAAAAATAAGGTGCTGTTTATGATGCAATGATGGTATCATATTGTGTTGTTCTTAATGTACGCCATGGTACTTATACGGCATTCTATGTCCAAAAACATGGTTATACGCAAGAAATTCAACATGGACAAATTATTGCATACACTTGGACCATGATATGTTATTTAAACACTAATATTTTTGACTGTCGCCATGATTTTTGGGAAAATAAGAGGCTTGAGGTTGAATAAATGGGTACTATAAATTCGATGCCAAAAACTGGAGCTAGGGAATGAAGGAAGTATTGGATGCCTACCATAGATGACTCACTGTCCTGTTATTTTACAGTTCATCCGGTGTCATGTTTGTTTTGTATGCGTGTATTTTTGGACGCTGTACCAGTAACCACATTTGTACCCCTCTTTGGCTACAGAGTCATTCGGTCTCAGCTTTGACATGCAAACTAGAACCCGTTAAACATGATTTTACTGGATAGGATCCGTGTGATTCCTCACACCTACAATGTAGTAATGTGACTGAGATGCATTTATTTTGGAGGGAGTTTGATATACTATATAGTGAATGTATCGTATTGCAAGTCTTTTGTAAAGTGCTTTTGAAATTATATTTTCGTACTGTATGTTTTTGTGGAAAACGTTTTGTGGAACCGAAGCAATTTGTATGTGAGACGACGTGTATCGTGTGTTCGTGTGAATGAGAGACTCTTTTGAGACGTCTTTATCCTCAAGCTGCAATGTAAACTTTAGGACAATGGTACAAAAATAAAGAAAAGCAAACAAGTGTGTTGCCTGTTTCTCTTTTATTGTCTATAGTGTGCTGATGTAATGACTAGCTGATACAAGGACAGATGTTCAGTTGAATGAGCTTGAGCTGCAGCATTCTTTATTAATAAACATACACTTGATACACACAAACACAGAGCAACCCTAAGTTAAACTTCCTGGCACGCTTACAGTGTGGAGCATCAGCTTTGTTGGGTAAATGGATTTCAAGCAGGAATGCGTGATGGATGTAATGCTGAAACTGAACGTATCAAGTTGGGTTTGAACCAATGATGCACTGAAAAGCCAAATGCGCAGCCATAGATTTAGCACACTGGCTCTTTGGGTTGAGTCGCTTGGTTATTTCAAGAAATAGTTCACTTAAAAACTAATATTTTGCCACCATTGTCACACAGAAAAAGAACATCGGGATTATTGAAAAGAGCTACTAGTAGAATAAATGGAGATTGGTGCTTTCAAGCTTCATAAATGAATCGATTGAGCCACTAAACAATTCATTCACAAATTGGACCGACACAGTATGCATGCTTGTTTCTGCCATGGGATAAAAAACTTTGTTTCTTCTCAGAACAGAAAAACTGTGGCAAAACAGGCTTTATTGGCTCAGCAAACCACTTTTATGATATTTTTTTTATAGTGTTTTTACATACTTTTCTGAAGCTTAAAAGTTCTGGTTCACATTTATTGTTATTGTTAAGATGTAAAGCACAACCAGCCTTTAGCTTCGTAGAAAAAGTTTATATGGTATTAAAACTAAACGAGATTGATTAGATGGTGGCAGAATGTCTCTTTTTAGGTGAACCACCCCTTTAAATTAAGAGTCGTTTTATTTATTATGGTCATTTCCCTTAAACATGTACATCATTGCATCATTGGTCCTTTAATATGAATCTACATTTTTTCATAAACATCAACCTAAAGCTCTCTTTTTAAAGCGCAATCAGTAGTACACAAAAAAGTGCTTTGCATTTTTTACATATCTATTACACCTGAAGACCACTATTACGGTTTTCTCTCCCTTAGAAGTTTAAATATCTGAATTAATGTCTATGTGCAAATCAAATATAGTCCTCCTGGCATGAGTGCAGCGGTTACGACAAAGTGACAACATCAGCGTGTTTCGAACAAAACACTGAAGCCCCTGAATCACCTGAGGCGGTTTATATCGAACTAAAAGCAAATAAATATTTTTCTTCTCTAATCAAAGTTGTCAAAGTTCAGAACATTGTCATCAAAGTGTGTGTGCACATGCTTTTCGTAGAGATGCTGCTGGCAGTCCAGAGGAAACTGCTCGCTGCAGACGGGACATACCCTCCAGTGAGACTCCACGTGCCGCTCGAAACTGCTTTGCTCAAAGTGTGGCGGGAAGATCACCTCACACAGGGGGCAGCGCTTATGAACATCAGGTCTGGGTGGAGAAGAAAGAGAGAGTGCTTTAATCTATGGTGATTACTTATTGCGTAATACATAATATGGAAGACTGCTGCAAGTTTACAAGGGAAACTATGACAAAGAAAACTTTTTAAACAGCAGTATGCTGTTGTCAATCAACCAATATTTAACTGAACTGAAATAATAATAAAAAAATAAATAATAATAAAAAAAATGCTAGCTTCCAAGGCAACATTTTTCATTTTCATTTAGTACTAAAATAACCAAAACATTTAAATTGCTAAAACCTTAGCTAACATTAAAATGCAGAAAAATATAAAAAAAATAAATTAACAAATATTAACAAAAAACGATCATAGCATACGATACTAAAATAACACTGCTGTGTATTATACAGTACATACTATCTAATATTTAGTTTATAACACACTTTTTAACCATACATCAACTGCAAACCTCATAGTAAATAAATTCAGTGTTTAGTATTTACAGGAAATTTTATTGAATTTTTGGTTAGAACAAAGTCTTAAGTCTTCATAAACTTTTGCCATTCGGATGCATTAATGAGCCAAAAAACCCTAGAAAGATGTATACAGTCAATGTGCACGGATTATTACTAAAATGGTCATGAACATTACATCATAAACATTTTTAATAAACAAAAATGACGGTCTAGAGCATTGCATTGTGGGATACAGTGGTTCATAGTATGCTTTGTTGTATACCACAGATTTTTGCATATATGCTATTTCTAGACATTCGATGTAAACGGTGTACAGTATACATGTTATGTGCAGTACACTAGCATGCATTTACCTGGTATCAAAGCAGAAGCTGGTGTGGCTCTCGTTAGACTCCAGGCTCTGATGATCACAGACTGCAGGAGCCTCGCCATCACCTCCCTAAGAAAGACGCACACAAACCCAAAATGAAACGCACACATCGTTTCTTCTTGACTGAGACATAACAATACAATGTTCTCCAGTGGACACGTCGAGCTGTCACCTCTCTATTGAGACATAACAGCTAAGATCTCACACGGACACACACACACACCCACACTTCCGACGAAAAGCCACGCCTGTCTGCACACAGCCGGCTTCCTGCAAAGGTTAATGGGCTTTTAACGCAGCAAACGAGAAAGGAGGAGAAAGGGGTCAGCGCCGATCTGCACCCTCAAATATCACAGGCCGGCACCCCCAGCCAATTAGCAAAGCCCTCGTCAACATCTCTCTCTAACGAGCCTCTAGCCTCGTCACTCTAATCCGCTAACGAGCTCAAAAGAGAAAAGCCTTAATTGCCGTTTCATGCAAATTTACCACCTCTGCATTCACCTATGAACTGAGGTCTGAGAGAGCGGGGAATGCAGAGGCCAGAGAGGAAGAGAAGATGGAAAATAAAAAAAAAAGAGTGAATCAAAGAGTTTGAATCAAAGGTGGAAGTCAAGATGGAAGGCTGAAAAACGGAGAAAAAAAAGACTGAGCGAGAGGAAGAGAAGAGAGGCTGCTAAACAGTGACAAAAATACATCAGTTTCAAGACACTTAAAACTAGTACTTTATATTAGGTGTCTTTAAAGGGGTCATCCGGTGCCACATGTACTTTTACAAGCTGTTTGGACTGAAATGTGTGCTGGGAGTGTGTGTACACAACCACCCTACAATGATAAAGATCTACCTCTAAAATCTTCTGAAATCAAGCCATTCTCAAATGCATGCTGGTGTGACGTCACACCGACAGAGGCCACTCCCACAATAGTTGATTGACAGCAGCGTGTCACACAGACTGAACTGGTG
>JAUMHR010000076.1:13208386-13220211 GCA_032361145.1 Enteromius fasciolatus
GCCCTGAGTGAGCCGTCATCAGACCGAGACGCAGAGACAAGCAAGACTCCTAAGAGATTGAGGTGTTTTGTTGTTGAGTGTACTAATGAACATTACTCCCGACATCTGAGTGACTGAAGACGCAGAGGATTAACGTTATGTTTGGTTCTGAAGCGAAATGTTCACGCAAATCATTCATGATCCAGCCTCACCTACAGAAGCAGTGAGTATAATGCCTTTTAATGAATCACCTTTCCTAATAATGTGCTAATTAGCAAGTTTCACTATGAATACGGCTCAAAAAAGATCCTCAGAGAGTGCCTCGGAAAAGAGGGGCGGAGTCAGCAAAGCGTGTGAAATTTTAAAGGGGAAGTACACAGAACAGAGTGATTTCTAAAGCTGTTTTTGACAGGGGAAAATTATCTCTTTGAGGAATTTTAAAACAAACTATATTACAAACTTTCCATTAAGACCCTAAAGAATCATATAAGCTAGTATATAAAAAATGGGTTTGTATGACTCCTTAAAAGCTTTCACGTCAGAACGAAAGAAAAAAAAAAAAAGAAACATCTGTTAAATCTCAGTGTAGCATCAGACAGGATGTGTTTTAACAAAGTACTGCAGATAAGCAACAGCTTTAAATAGGACACTGTCCAGATTAAAACTCACTCTTCCAATACTATCCGTCAAGCACTACTTATAGCAGTGTGAAGTTACATTAAAACAGACCATGTCTATTATACATCTTTGTAGCTGCCAATGGAATCTACACAGTAGAGGTTGTGGTGGTTATTTCCACTGCTCTGTCCATGTGTACAGCATGTTTCTTTACGTTAGGCCGCTCTTCAGCAGGATTCTCCAGGCCATCAGGGGGGCTGAGACTGCGTGACGGCTGACTGCAGACCACAGGACCACCCCACGGTGGTGGAGCCACAGGAGGGGGCCGGCAGGTTTGTTCTGGGGATAATGCCCCATCTGCTCCATCTAGGCAACAACAATTCAGAAAGCTCTAAATAGGGCTGTCACAGCACAAAAACTTTCCTTTCAGTAGTTGCATGCTAATATCAACGTTCTCGATACTTTCCCAGTACAAATATATTACACTTTGTCATATAAAAACATAATGTATTTTAATATTAAAGCATAATATTAAATATTATCTTATACATCAAATCATTTCGGAAGGATCACGTGACACTGAAAACTGGAGCCATGATGCTGAAAATTCAGCTTTGATCACAGGAATAAATAATTAAAATTAGTGCTGTCAAACGATTAATCACATCCAGAATAAAAGTTTTTGTTTACATAATATATGTGTGTATGCTGTCTATTTGTTAAGTATATATAAAGACACACACATTTACAAAAAAATTACATGTATTTATATATTTATATTCATATGAATAATATCATACATAAATATATTTCTTATATTAACATATTGACATATTTTTCTCAAATATATATGAATGTGTGTGCATTTTATATACACAGTACACACACATATATTATGTAAACAAAACATTATTTTGAATGCAAAAACAATTGTGATGCAATAATATTTTACTGTTCTACGGGATTTATGATCAAAGAAATTTAGCCTTGGTTCTTTAAAAAAACAAACCAAAATCTTACTGCTCCATCAACATTTAAAAGTTATTGTTTGAATAATTATATCTTATAAATAGTTTAGTAAACACCTTTTTAAAAAAGCAAATATCGCTCTTTATAGTAATAATTTATTTTTTATTAATTTTATAAAATACATTCCACCATAAACAGGTCATCATAGACGATTTATCTTTTTCTTTTTAAATAATGAATAAATGAATCAATAAAAGTAGATGAAAGCATGCACCTACCCCGCGTCTCTTGCTCTGAATAGGGGTTTCCGTACTGCAGTTCAGCTGGTTGCTGGGGCACCAGTGGAGGTGGAGGCTGGTCTAGTGTATACGGCAGTGGGTATCGCAGAATCATTGGCTCTCTGACATCTGACCTCCGACTCCCTGCTGCCTCCGCTCTGTTCATACACTGCCGCAACTCCTGCGAGAAAATCAAACCAACAACAAATTATATGAGTTCTCAACATCCCAGATAGGAAACACTCACATGAGTAAAAGTAGCTAATACAAATTTTGTCACTTAAATTGCAAATGATAAAGCACAAACCTGGCTTGATGCATTGCAATATTCTCACAATCAATGTTACAAATAATACACTGGCTATTTAGACAAGTAGAACCTGAATTAAATGAGTCATATGATGCAATTTCATATTTTTCTTTCTCTTTGGAGTTACAAGCTCTTAGTGTATAGATAAGATCCCTGACGTCACAAAGATTAAAGTTTCAAAACCAAAGAGATATTCTTTCTAAAAGGGATGACTTGTCACAGAGTGGGTTTCTTCTCAAACACCACCCAAATGTTTACACAAAGAAAGAAGGCGGAGCTATTATTCTGGCTGTAGTGTTGCTGCGGGCGCCATGTTCTGGAGACACTGTGAAAGTGAAAGTACTCAAATTGTGCTTTCAAAAGAGGACACAACTAAACATCAGTGGTTTTCACAACACTGTTCCAGAACAATTGAACACAAACACTAGAGTGTGTTCAGCACATTTAGGAAGGACTGATTCCTGAACCTGACAGAGGAGTCTATGCTGGCTGTGCACAGAGACTAGAAAGAGAGGCAATTCTACCTCTGCAAGAACAGTCTGCTGCTCACCACTCACAACCTTTAAGTACAGTGCCCTCCACTAATATTGGCACCCTTGGTAATTCTGAGCAAAGGTGGCTGTGAAAATAAATCTGCATTATTTATCCTTTTACACACTGCATTACACCAACTAATGTTCTTTTTAGCAAAATCATGTCTTTTTTTAAACTTCTTTGACCAACATTGTTCAAGCTAAGAAAAATGAAATCTTGAGCATTATTGCAAAACAGATTAAGTATTACCAGTCTTTAAATAGCGCTGATTTCTTTTTTTTTTTGTTCTTCGTTCCTTCTCCTTTGACCTCATATCCGTGAGCCATGATTAGAGGAATTATTCGCACATTTAACATTTAACACAAGTGCTGATGGGTAATCAGGGAGCCAAATGTGGCATTTAGCCGTGACTCTTGGGGCTCAAATATTCACACTCAGCGTCTTACCTGCTAAGAATCAAATTAAGGTATTTAATTTAAAAGATTTTCATTAACATTTAGAAGATCAAGCTAATAATACCAGCTTTAGGAGATGCATTGCAGCTTTTTGGACAGCAGACACAGAACACAATACCTGAGTATATAACCACAAACTGTTTATAGGAACAAAAATGATAAGAACAGGTTTATACTATAAATGCTCTTACCTTTTCCAGTCTCTCTTTCTCCCTGGTCACCACCACAAGACTCTCCCTCAGAGCAGACACCTCTCTGTCCTTCTCTGACACTTGAGCCTATCAAGGAATTCATACGATTTATTTCGAGTGGCATCTGGACGTATGCTTTAGAACTGCTCTGAATACAGCACTTGAAAGTGAAGTGTGTGATTCCAACCACTAAACTCCATTGTGAGTTTGATAATATTTAAAAACAGATGGATGTTGAAATTTTGGAGTGTTTTTCAGGATTGAGACATTTTTTGACCAAAAAAAAAATGTGAATGCACTTTCCATTACCTTTGAAATGACTGGTTCAAGCCATTAACACTACAAACTTTATGGTTTAAAAGTTCAAATTTGAGTTTTGAAAGAAGTTATCAACATTATTTGATCAAATATACATTGTTACAAATGTAATATTACATAATATTTAAATAAATTTAAACAAAGCTGAATTTTCAGCATTATTATTCCAGTATACAGTGTCACATGATCTTTCAGAAACTAGAAATGCTGAACTGGTGCTCAAGAAACAAATGTTAAAACAGTTGCTTAATAGTTCTGTGGAAAGTGGGAGAATTAAAAATAATAATTATAAAGAATTCTAAATAAAAAAGTTCGATAGAAAAGCATTTATTTGAAATAAATATATTTGCTGTCACTTTTTTAATGCATCCCTGCTGAATAAAAGCATTCATTTCCTAAAAGAAAAATAATGAAAGAGCAATCTTTTAAAAAATTATCACATGTATGGCTTGTGCTGCATTAGGGCAAGTCATTCTTTTTAACGAACTATCAATTGAAATGTATATGTTGTCCTTTAAGTTTGCTAAGTGGGCATGTACTGTATAAAAGACAAACTGACATTGACTGTAACCTCACTCTCAGTCTTTGTAACTCCAGGTCTGGCATATAATAGAGAAAGAAAGCGAAAGCGAGATCTCCTACTCTCTCTCTTTCTGAGTTATCGTTGTGTAAATGCCTGTTTGGGTTTGGGGTTCAGTTGAAATGGGTTTACTGCGATCTTACCCTGCTCTCCAGCAAACAGTCATAAAGCATTTGCTGAGAGCGCGTGCATGCGTTTAAACACGCTGTAAATAAAAGACTCTCCTTTTGATGGTGTCTCCAGCTTTGTCTAAATACTCAGACGAGAAGAGTCCTTTACAACCTCCTTTTCACTTGGCCAGCTCTGCCCTTGATGACTGCTGTTTTCACACACGCTCACAAGACTGACGGAAATGTGATACCTCAGTGAACCGGACCTAAAATTCCACCCCTGGAAGTTCATCCGTGTTTGCACGCTTGTGTCATTATGCAAACCAATGTGTGAGTATCTGTGGCTGGCTCCTTCCTGTGAGGTTGAAGGAATCTGAATCATGTATGTATGCCTCTGTGTGTGTGTGCTTGCGTACTTTAAACCGCTGCTCCTCACTGGCTAGCAGGAGCTTCAGGTTTTCATTGATGGTGCACTGCTCTCTCCATTTGTCCTCCATGCAGGCAAGCTCAGCTTCGACTGACACACTGCACTCCTCCTCCTCCTCCTCCTCCTCCTCGTCCTCCTCCTCTTCATCTTCGTCATCCTCCTCCTCTTCCTCTTTTTTCTCTTCCTTCCCCTCCTGTCCAGGTCTGCCTTCAACTCCCAGTCTCGCTGCATCTCTTTGTGTCACAGGTTTGAGCTCAGCAGGATATTGATCTTTCAAATATGAGAGGATAATATCTAAGAATTGGGTCACAAGACGGGACACAATAACCACTAATAATAAAAAAATATTTTAATTAACTGTTTATTATTTAATATATATTATATTATAATATATAAATGATAATATAAATAAATATAAATAATAATATTAATAAAAATATATTACTTAATTCCTACAGTTTTAGTGTCACATGATCATTCAGAAATAATTATAATATATATTATAATATATTATAATATGCTGATTATTACTAGTGTAATATTTTTTACTATTTTGATAAATGGTATTTATTTGAAACATTAATTTCCTTAATCATTTTTATTATATAATTTTTTACATTATATATTATTATTTTTATATAGCTTTGTATGTTTATTTTTCAAACACAAAGCTTTTATTACTCATTTTTCTTTCTTTCTTTTTTTTTTTAATTAATTTTCTTTTTTCTTTTCTTTTATTTCTTAACTATTTTGATGATTTGTCGGAGTTTCGATTCATTTGTGTCCTTGCTAATACCTGTGGTGGGTATCTCTGCATCGGGTGTGTGTAACTCCTGTGTGGTCTCTGTAGAGGCATCATTCCTGTTACAGTCCTAAAACATAGGTGATATTTTAAGATTTCCCAGAAAACATCAATATAGGAAGGTGTTTTAATAAACCTCGACTAACATGCATAAAAACAAACTTTAAAATCAGAAACAAAATGCTTAACATCTTATGTGCAAAATCAAGAGTCACATTTTATGACTGGATAATGCCAAAATTTCAGTTACTCACCCCCTGCTGCGTCTCTTGCTGCTGGCTCAGTTTGGTGACTTGTCTTCGCAAACGTTGGCACTCTCTGTATTTCTCTTTGTAATGCTCTGCAGCCATATTCAGACGCAGCTTTAGTTCCTCGACCTCCTTTTGGAGCTCCGCCTCCAGCTCTGAAACCACACCCACTCCAGATCTGCCCTGAAATAAACACATTAAATTAAAAAAAAGCAAGAAAGAGAGTTATCACACCGTTCACACTATCACACACAAAAAAACAGACCTTCACAATCAAATAAACATAAGGGACAGTTAGTTGTAGTTACCACTTCCTGTGATGCCTGTCTTCTCATCCTGTCAAGCTGATTCTGAGCATGTCTGCATTCTTCCTGGGCTTCAGCTAAACAGGCTCGTAGGTCTTCTGTCTCCTGACGGGCACGGTACAGCTCAGCCATGGTGCGATCTCGCCCGCCGGAGGCATCGCGTAACTCAGAACCCAACATGGCTGCCTGCTGCCGCTTGGCCTGGAGCTGCTCCTCAGCTTGACGCAACTGCTCTTTCAGAACCTGGAGAAGTGGGATATTTATGTGAAAAAGCACTCAAATACGCATCTAGGCTGCATTTAATTAGTTAAATATGCTGATTCATTTATTTCACTGAAATAAATACAATTTTAAAATATATTAAAACCGTATTTTGAACTGCAATAATATTCCTCATTATGACTGTTTCACTGTATTTGTCTTCAAATAAATGCAGCCTTTACTAAGCTTAAAAATCGTCTTTTGAAAACAGACCAGTAGTGAATATATTTAATGCATTTGTGTTTATTCTTTAAATAAAGATGTATTACGGCCTCAGCGGGGTGTGTGTCTCTCTCTGTGCGTAGCCGGTGTAGTTCCTCCTGGTACTGTGCGATGGTGACCTCTCTGTTCAGCTCCACTGCCTTCAGCATCTGCAGCTCTGCACTGAGTTTAGTGTTTTCCAGCTCGGCACTGCGCACATGAGACTGTAAGCGTGAACACACAACATGGATCAATGCTCGTCACGCGACTGATCGATGCATGTGATTAGGTTTATAACTTAAAGATACTACACACACTTACTTTGTAAAGCTCCCTCTCGTCTCTCTCATTCTTCAGTTCAGTTTGCAGACCGTCCCTTTCAGAAATCACCTTCTGCAGCCTGTCTCTTAAACTGGATGACACAAGGAAAAAAAAGACAAACATTCATCATCCTGAGAGACTAATTCAGATTTGAAAACAATGTAAAATGAAAACATTATGGAATAAGATATATATATATACATAACATCAAATTTGATCAGATGTCCACTGAAACATAAGACAGTCTCATAAATACTCTTTTTTTTAAATAATTAAATTAAAATAAACACAATAATAGTAATCTCAGACTTTTGGAGCCTACTTTAAATATGCAAATAATATTATTATATTAATGTCAGGTAATAAAGGCCTTACCAGTCCAGTTCAGTCTCTTTAACTACAGCTTTTTGTGTGACTTCTAGCAGGTCCTGTTCCAGTTGTCTGACTCTGGCTTGAGCCTCCTCCTTCTCCTCACGCAAGCCTTTCTGCAGCTCCTGCAATTTGACAGCAAGCGCTATCAATCACACCTTCCAGCCAATCGAAACACACCGAGCACTTTATCCAACAGCAACAATCTATCAAAAGTGATCCATCCAATTATATAATATGACAAAAATAATTACACATAATAATACATAAGCAATTAAAACAGCTAGTTAAGAAGATTTTACAGATCTTAAGTTATTAAAAAAACAGCATATAGATTAAAATAAATAATAGGAATAAAATAATATAAATAATAAAAAAATATTATTAATTATGAATTATATATATTGAGTGTATATTGAGTGTTTTGAGATATATATACATATATAATAGTAATATATTTATATAATATAGTATATATATATATAAATATATATATATATATATATATATATGTATATGTACTGTATATATAAATTATTTAAAAAGTATTAAAATTGCTAGTAGACACAGAGTAAAAAAATAATAAAGTAATCCAAAAAAAACAAAAAAAAATTAAGCTGCAAGCAGCGATGAAAGGGCCCTCGCACCCGGGCTTACCACCTCCCATGGCTTCAGGAAGACAGGCAACATCGAGCAATATGCATTTAAAGAAGCAAATATACAAGTAATAGGTAAAAGCTATTTATATGTGGCAAATTCCTGCTGCCAGGTGGTGGCGCTATATCTACAACTGAACACGTAGATGTCTTCAGACAAGGACCTTCATAAAACTTGTGAAGTTTGGTGAAGACTGAACATGGTTTGTTTCAGTTATTGTTAAACAAGACATGTCCTGTTGCCAGCTGGTGGCGCTATATTGGCCTTTAGATGCCTTCAGGACAGGGTTTTTTCCAAATACATAAAGTTTGGTGCAGATTAGACATTGCATGTTGAAGTTATTTTAAACAAGTTATTTCATGTTGCCAGATGGTGGCGCTATGATTAATACGGAAAATTGGCCTACTAATATGTGTATTCATGTAATTGAACATAACTTTGACTCCTAATAGTCGCATCGCACAATGGACACACTCCTGAAGTTTGATCAAAATCAGACAATGCATGTGGACGTTATTAGACACTTCCTGTTTCTTGCCATAACTTCATCGGCTCGCCACGGGCAAACCGTTCAAGATATCAATAATCCCTTCGCAATTTAGTGTTCCCAATGCCTTGAAATCATGTTAACAAAGTTTGGTGGCAATCCGGTAAAAATCTTCAGAGGGGTATATCAAATTCCACAGCATGCGCTTTTTAAACAGCGCTGAATAGTTGACTTCCTGTTGGGGGAGCACTGACCGTCAGTGAGCAAAGTTGTTTGGCTCAGTGAGATCTATAAGCGTACCAATTTTCACCTGAATAAGTGCAGGTATGTGTGAGCAATACAGCAAGTTTTCTGAAAATTTTCCAGGGGGCGCCGCAGAGTTCCTGTGCCACGTCTCTGCAGCGTCTTGATGACTGCAGTTTTCATTGTGTGTGCTGATTTTCGAGTTTTTGAGCATTCTAAAGCCCCCAAAAAGCCCCAGATAGTCGAGGCAATAAAAAAAAAACGTAGAAAAACAATAGGGCCACGGTGCTCGGGCCCTAAATAATAATAATAATAATAATAATAATAATAAACTGAGAAATTCCAAGAGGGTCCTAGCACCGTGGTGCTCTGTAGATGCCAACAGTATGATGTCAGGAGGAAAAGAGTGGGCTTTGATTTCACTTTTGTTGCGGCGGCTCATATTTAAGTCGTCATCAGTAAATCACAGTAACATCTGGTTCTGAAAGCATGCATAAACGCCTTGTCCTCCGGCTAATCTGGTGACTCGTGGTGTTTTACGGCCGATGATGTTTCAGAATTGCAGCACAGGCAAATAAAATGTGAGATCGTAAAATTAGCAGCCACAAAATATATACTCGTGTTCTCACGATAAAGAGGAAGTCTATTTTCATATGTAAGGTCTGACAGTTTAACAGACACACGCACACTGATGGTGTATGAAAGGGTTTGTGTGACTGGGGTGTGAGAGAGAATTATAAAAGTGTTAATGTTTTTTTTGTGGTGTTCTTTGTCCTTTGTGACACTCATAATTCACACTTACAGACTTCAATAGGGTCTCCAGATGAAACACCAGGGGGCGCTGAAAGACCAGCAAACCAACTCAATCACATCCTGCTGTTTTCTGGGCCCTTTAGGAGTTTAATGTGCTTGTTGTGCAGTCAAACATCAACACCACATCAGAGCCTGCAAAGATTTTCCCTTTTTATGCACATTTTGGGAAAACTTGCATGGATGAAATTAGCTGGTCGTATTAAATAAACAATGCAAGGGGTGGAGCAAGTCAGCCTATTAGAATGAATTCTGAAGGATCATGTGACAAGAATGGATGTGAAATTCATGGATGAAATTTACGGGTGAAAATTCAGCTTTGCCACCACAGGAAATCTATTAAAAATATTTAAAATATATTCAAATACAAAATTGGGTAACAATTTATTTTTAAGGTGTCTTTGTTACATTTATTACATGTACTTACTAATGTAATAACAATAAATAATTACATGCAAGTAATCCCAAGGCAAAACTTAATTATAAGTAAGTACATGTAGTTAATTAACATTTAAATGTATAATTACACTGTAACAAGGACAACTTAAAATAAAGTGTTAACTGAAATTCGTAATAATATTGTATAGTGTGTATATATAACCTACATCGGAGTAGCATTTTATTACCACCTGATACCTGCATAATAATACCGTCACATAACTATTAGGGTTGGGCGATGTCGTCCAATTTGGCATCGTACCATGTCTAATGAGAAACATCGCGATGGACGATGGTATCGTCGTCGCCATAGGTGCGACGCCATAGGGGGTTAGTTGTAACTAAAACACCAAGCCCCGCCCCAGGACAGACAAAACCGTGTTCGCACGAGCAGGTGAGAGAGGATTGAGCGGAGGAGTGATCGCGCGAGGGTTTGATATGAGCTCGCGGCCTCGTTTGTTCCCACGTACATCTGTTTTCCTGTCGCGGAAATGATTTACCGCGCTCGCCAGCATCAGTGGTGCAAACTTTGGCCAACCAATCGGCAAGAAGAGGTGGGGATAATGCACGCGTTAAACCCTCCTCTACTTGGCGATTGGTTGGCCGAAGTTTGTTTTTGTTGTGATGAACATCCTGTGCCCATAGTGTTTGTTTCGGTATTGCAGCCTCTGTGTTGTCTTTCGAGGCCGTGTTTTTTCCCAGTGTATCCAGACAATCGAGGGGTTATGCATACGTTTCGAGGCTAAATGAAATCGAGCTAAAACCCTGCAACATCGAGCATAGAGCACCTTTAATAGGAAATTATAAAAATTAACACTAACCAACAAAAACATATTTAACATGGCATTATAACTATCATGCACCGCTCTTTAAACTCCAGACATCAGCCAATTGAATGTCTGCTTAACTATCAAATGATTGATTAGACTTTTTCTAATAAACAATAACAAGCTGCCTATTTTAGAGACGCTTTTCACAGAGCTAGAGGCTGTTACAAAACAAGACATTACATATGTATCAGGTAGTAGTGACATATCATGTGCAATTTAAAAAAAGAAATGACATACAGCACCTTCAAAAATCCTCAAAGAGACAGAAGAAAGAGAAAAATAGAGACAGAAGAAAATGGCGTGACTGGCTGCTGTTGTGTCAGTGACTGGGCAGGTCTGAGTGGTTTTGGTGGACATTAACTCTTGGCTGCGTGCACATGTTTGACGTCACGTCTACCCTCTGTGGTCAACATGGCACTGCCATGATAACAGATGCCCGAGTAAACTTTTCTCTGTCTCACTCGATTATTGCTCTGTTTCTCAAACTCCCAATTCTTTCACTCCAAGTAAATCATCCTCAGCACAGTCAGAATTAAGTATGGATGAATCACATGAGTTTATGGGGAAGGTCAGTAATGCACACAGAGACACACACACGGCCATTATCTGATAAGATAAAGTGCTTTGTGGGAGTAAGTTCACCGTCAGTCAAACAGAAAAGCGTTTTACACTTGAAGACGGAAAGTCTTAAAGCACCAATGTGCTCATACACACACAGCAGAGCTCTTTGATGTGCAGATAACTTGAACTTGTGATCTCTGGTGTGTGTTACATGCTGTTTAAACATTGTGTGTGTGTGTAGTCCATCTTTGCTACTTCGTTGGTTGGTCCCTTTTATGTGCGAGTGTGTATTTAGTACCTGGTTCTGTTGTCTCTGTCTCTCCTGTAGCTGATCTCTCTCCTGTGTGAGGAGGCGTAGTGCTTTCTGCAGTTCTTTGCACTCCTGTTGAACTTCCTCTACACGCTGCTGCTCATACACACACATACAGACAATACAACGAAAAATAAGACACAAGCTTTGTTCTAAAACCTCACGAGATGCCTTGCTTCCTACATAGACAGCTACAGTCTAAGACTGCATCTG
>JAUMHR010000076.1:13228393-13241626 GCA_032361145.1 Enteromius fasciolatus
TAATGATTAAGAATAGTTCAAGGAGTTTCCAGTGACTGCACGATTAAGGCTTAATCTAGTAATTCTTTTAAATCTACCTTAATTCCAAGGAAATCTGGTCTGTAGAAGGCATGTAAAATGCAGGACTATATACTAGAATAGTTATATACTAGAAAAGTATTGGAGTTCACAGAAGTTCAGGCTAGTAGTTGAGTAATTGGTTTTTAATGACAAATTCTGAAATGTATAACTATAGCTGTCATATATCTCTGAACCTGAATGAAAGTGCTTTTATTCAGCAGTGACATTAAATTGATCGATAAGTGAGATTCATCAAAGACTGCTAATAATGTATGTTATGTATGCCTATAAAATTGATTAGCAGCACAACTGTTTTCAGAAGAGATAATAAGAAGTAATGTTTATTCATCACCAAATTAGCATATTCAAATATTTTCTATAGGCTCACGTGACGCTGATGACTGGAGTAATGAAAGTGCAGAAAATTCAGCTTTGCCAGCACATGAATAAATTGCATTTTAAGATATATTAAAAATAGTAATTAATTAAAATGATATTAATATTTCACAGCATTGCTGTTTCAAAAAAGTGTCTTCTTTTAAAAATGTCATTAAATAAAATGTATAGACACCAGGCTTTTTAATCGTGGTATATAGTACACAATTCATAATTTTGCATAATATCTATTTTGTATATAATACAGCAATTTTAAATGTTTTATTATGTTTTATTAACAAACACCAAAGAAGCATGAATGTGCTTTTAAATTATTAAAATATTTAAGCGATCTAAGGTCTTACTTTAAGTGTGTATTTTTACATTGTTAAATGTTTCAGTTAATAGATTTGCTTTTATTTATTTATTATTGCTTTTAAGCAGTAAATATAAAGCAAAGACCATACTAATGCACCTAATTTAAATACGATTGGGCTTCTTGTTATGGTGATATTTAACATTGTTCTGTTTGATGTTGGACTCTCTTTAAGGAAGGTAAAAAAAGGCACCCTTCTGATTGACTCCAGCACCATCGACCCTGCAGTTTCCAAAGAGATGGCGGTTGCTTCTGAGAAGATGGGAGCAGTGTTCATGGATGCTCCGGTGTCAGGAGGTATGACCTGAAAACAACCTCTTATTACCAGCTACGTAATAGTCGCCCAGTTTGACTGACAGCATCACTTTGTTTACATTTCTTGGAAGTGCTCACTGTGGAAATAAAATTACAGTGTTATGTGTCGTTTAATGATTGAACTGTGTCCTCACTAAGGCTTTTATTGTGGTCAGTAGGTTCAGTCTGACAGGTTTTTTCTGTAATTATTTATAGCACTATATACTATATGTGTTCCCATACCTTGTTCTTATGGCTAATGCTCTACTCAGACATAAGTTAAATATTGCAACTTAAATTCAGTTTGTTTCTGGTTTTGTTTAAGCTTGTGGTCATTTTAGTTTTTTTTTTACAGCACATGATCACATTTAGGTTTGTATTTGTTTACCGTAGTGTCAGCATAGCAGAATCATTTCCTGTAGAAATAATTGGGACTAAGAAAACTACAGAAACACAAACACACTCGGGTTATATTATGCAGATTCTCTGGGTAGGCTCTGTGACAGGGCCTTTAATGGCGGTTATGGAGGACAGCGCTGTCAGTAGCTTTCACTTTGATGGAGCCGTAATGTTGACTCTCCCAGTCCAGGGCCTTTCATGTAGATAAAAGGCCATAAAGAGCTGAGAAACTGCCCTGGACAAGCACGTTTAAGATGCACAACTTGTCTGAGTGGGGGAACTCCTCAGGCATTAAAGGTCTGCTAGATGTATGTTTACCGATTGGCGTCTGTAGTGCAGACAAGGTTTTAAAGAGCCTGTGTGTGGACTAGGCTATAAAAAAGTGAATGGGTGTATGTTCTCAAGCCCTTGGACTAGACTGTGATCTAATCATTCCTTAACATCTCATGTTATATCTGTTCCTTTTGGAGTCGAAGAGATGTAATGAAAACTGATTCGGAGGGAAAACAAATTATAATGCAAAAAAGCTCAATTTATTTGAGATTTAAAGAAATAATTCACCCAATAAGAACAATGTTATTATTCATTCAGCCTTTGCAATTCTGAACCCTTATGATTTTTCCCTCTGTGGAATTTTTTTATATTATTATTATTAATTTTTTTTTTTTTTTTTTTTTTTAAAGAGTAATCTGGTTACTCTTTTCAAAATAATGAGAGTGAATGAGGACTAAAAAGCACAAAGGTGAGAAAAATATGTATACAACCATAAAATCGCTTTTTGTTGGCAAATGGGCAAAATTAAAGTCATTAATAATTTATTTAGTCAGTATTTCTTCTTTTTTCCCTACAGTGCCTGTTTATTATTATACAGACAAGAGCAAATTAAATTGTAGAATAAACTATCCCTTTATAACTCCTTGTAGGACAAATTTAGGGATTATTTTATTTTCTTTTATTTTACTTTTTTTTTATTTATTTATTTTTTTGCAAAACGTTTTGTTACAAACTCAGGACCAGTTCAAAAGCTAAAGTCATGTCAGATGTATTTTACAGACCTCGTCAAAAACACAAAAAATAGGATAAAGCAGTCAACATTGAATAAGTCCAAACACCGGACATGACCTCTATATTATCTCATTAAGAGCGGGTTTATATTTATCAGTGGTGAGGGGAAAACAGATCGTTGTTCATAGCCCAAATGATCAGCATCCACGTTTTTATCAGGTCTACAGGGAGCATTTATCAGACCATATTACAAAACACAGCAGCACTGGTCCTTAAATAAACAGTGTGTCCAGAAGGTGGCACTCCAGCCATCATGACGCCATTGTGTCTGTTCCCAGCGATCTCCCATCTCCTGTGCTCTCACACAAGGTCTCTGTTGTGGAAAGGAGAATTTGCATGTGTGTGTGAGATCATGTTGTATTTTTTTTAAAGCTGATTTTCTTTTGATATCATTTTATGCTCTGGGTTTTGTGCTTCTCTCTCTGTGCGTCACTAAGGTTTGGCACATCAGACTGTGTTTCTCAAATAATACACTCATAAAATGACGAACTCTCTCTCTCTTTGTCTTTTTTTTTGTTGCGTAGATTTGTAATAAACTCAAAGGCACAAACCTCACTGTCTGCTGTTGCAGAATTGGACCCACAACAAACCCCGTCTAACGTCACACGCTCTGAAACGTGGGGTGTGTGGCCATTGCCGCGTCTAACAAGTGCTTGGCTAGTTAACAGTAATTACCCACATTCCTCGGTTTTAGCTGAGATTGCGGCCACACTGTCGCTCGCTCTCACTATCCAGCTCACGGTGGGAAAACTTGGGCTTTCTGTGCGCGAGAGCGTTTGTGTCACAGTTTTGTGTGTGGTGGGACTGGTTTTGTTGGGCCGTGTTGGTGCATTGCTCTCACGGTGTCTTAACCTCAGTGCAGTATTTACTGATGTACGTAACTCATAATGTACATTTTCCTAATGTGGTCGCTTGCCATATTTGTGTTAAACAGTTAAACTGCCCTTTTTTTCCTTGACTTAATTCTAGGCTCTTTCTGAATGTGTGAAATGATCTTCTTTTCTTCTCTTCGCTCATTTATTATCACTGATCTAACAGCCTGCATGCATGAGCCGTCTCGATGGAGCAGCCTTCACCCTGCCTTCACCCATCAGGCCCATATGTAGATCAGCGCTAATAAAGGAGAAAATGACTATCTCTGGCTTTCGCACGGTCTTTTCAAAATGCATTAGAAGTTTAAAGTGAAATATTTCTGCGTCAAGTACACTGCATAACCAAACAGGCTTAAAAGGAACACTTTTTTATTATTAAATGATTGCTTTAGTCAGATCAGACAATTTAATATGATTGGGATTTTTTTCCTTACTTTCATATTTAGCAATGATGTCTCATGCCTAAAAGTTTATTGTAGGTATATGTATGCAAATTTTATTGATATACTAAAAAATGTACATACATTATGTTTATTATAGAATATATATATATTTTAAAAAGGGCAGCCCTTTTCATTATTATATCTCTATTTCACTTTTAAGAACATGACCATTTACAACAATGCACAAAATGTTCTCTTATTGCCTCATTTCAGAAATTAGTTGCCAACTAATACAAAAAACATAAACTGATTATGTAATATTTAAATGCAGACTTTATGAATTCTAACAGTATTTTTTATGACATGTATATATGCATACATGTATATGTGTGTGTGTGTGTGTGTGTGTATATATATATATATATATAGTGTGTGTGTGTGCATAGGCTATATATAATTAGGGCTGCACAATTAATTGAATTTCTAATTGCAATTGCCACTTATGTTATCTTAAGGGTTTTTGTATTGTTTTAATTTTAGTTTTAGTATAGCATTATAATACTATGCATATTTTTACTTTTTTATTTAAAGAAGAAACCAATCCGACATGTAGTTCACTTTGTTTTGTTTTTTACTTTTTACTAATGCAAGGTGTTAGAATTAATAATAATAATGAAATAATCTTTTTTTATTATTATTATTATTATTATAGGTGTTTATAACAGCAGACCCAGTCCCCTCTTTCATTTTTCAGTATGTGTGAATCTGAATGGAGTTTTCATGTTTCATAGCTGCAGTGTTAATGAAGTCAGTTACATCGTTAGCGGATAGCATTAACATTTCTCGCTCATAACTGTAGCTTGGCTGTCCTGGTGGGACGGCAGATGCCCCTTCACAATAGAGAATCTGGGTTTTAGATTGACCAGAAACAAGATCACTCATGGAGAGGTGGGACCCCAGATATGTCCTAATGTAGATCAGCTTTCCCCGTGCTGTTTTTGGACGCTGTGAGCGCGCTCATTAATATCTCTGCCCTCTGTCGGCCGGAGCAGAAGGGGGAGGAAGAGACTGCCTGATAGATAGGTGAGTGACAGAGGAATTAGCATAACAAGATCCTCACTGGGAAGGCCAGGGACTGGGAGACATGCGTGAAGGGGGTGGACGGTGTCTGTCCTGGACTCCAGATGGAAACAGACCCATAGCAGCTGTCTAGCCAGGACTTTTATAGGACTGTGTGTGTGTGCGTGTTTATGATGTTGAGTCTGACCAGGAAAGAGCGATCAGATATAAAGCGATTTTAAAGACTTCAGATTAAGATTTTACCTCTTTTTTAATGTCTATGTAGTCTGAAGTGTACATGATTGCCGCACTAAGAAGTGAATGAAAAGCTGTCCATCATTTTTCGGTGTCATCTGGTATGCACTTATGCCCCCTGTCGAGGAGCTGTCATTCAAAACCCCCCTCTCCCACTTTAAACAGTCGCTGTGGCTCCCAAAAGCGTGTGTGTTTAACTGTGTGTACCCGTCATCCACTAGATGAGTGTTGTTAACCGGCTTTTAAGTCCTCAATTATGGATCATTTTAAAATGCTGATTACGGTTTATTCCAGGAACATGTGTGAGGAGCCGCTAATCAGCATCCTTAGAGCCGATATACTGATGGCTCCTGGCCTGCGGGATCATTGATTCCAGATCATTCTTCACTTGTTGTCCACACTCAAAGGGAGCGATGTGGGTGAGAATGGGGGCGACGATGGCGGTGATTAAAGTCCTACTTATCTGAATGATGAAGATAATATGCACAAGGCTCTCTTGTGACCGTGTGAAGGTTTGCGTTTGTTTGTGTGTGGCGGCTCGTAAACCCGTTTGCCTCTGTGAACCTGACAGTGCGCCACGTTAGGGCTGCTGGCGTAGAAACTATTAATCTGTGTGAAGTTCTCATGTGTGCGTGTGTATATATGCAGAAAGAAGTGTATTAAGTTTGCTTGGTGTTTTAATTTGTCTGAGAAAATATCTCCTTTTGGTCGTAATTATAGGTTTAGCCACATGAAGCTAGTAAATATGTTTGTTCCTGTCACACTAGTAAGTTCCCACTGCATCGAAAGCCCAAAAAAAGTTTCTTAAAGGCACAGTACACCCAAAAATGAAATCCCTGGCATCGTTTACTTACTCGTAGCATGTGAAGCTTATTTTTCATCTGTGAAACACAGAAGAAGATCATTTGCATGAATTGAAACGAAACCTGTATTGTGATTACGGCATAGTTATCTAACAATAATTGCAAAGGTTGCAATTGAATGAAGTATATACATGTGACGTGTGTTTCAGTGAAGCGCTGTTAACAAAACGCAAGCTTTATGGACTCTCGGTGGCTTTAATACTGTACTAATATGTATTATTATTATTGTAATTTTACAGTAGTACTGTAAAATAAATTATTATTAACATTACATTATTACAGTAGTAATATCTTGTGACTGGCCCATTGACTGCCAAGTAAAGCCGAGTTCAGACTGCACGATTTTCAAAGTAGTCGCGTCACAGATCTATCTGGGGTAGCATTCAGTCGCTGCGGTGTTCACACTGCATGATAGATCTACACACGCGAGAAGTGACATGGAAACAACGCGAGATCACGTGTGCAAGAGTTCTCACGTGAGACTGGGATTATTATTAAAAATAATAGCAGGCAAAATAAGCTTGCCATACAAATTGCATGTGCGCTCATTACCTTCTATTCCTTCTTAACTCCTCCCCCAACTTCCCGCTGCTCTGGATGTGGCTCTCTCATTGGCTGTAGGTAATCGCCGATGTTATTCAGTCAGAACACATTTCACACGCCATGACTCTGAATCACCGACAGGTCCAGATATTTAGCATGGCAAATACCTCACGGGTGTCGGCGACACATCGGCGATTCTCTCAGATCGCGTCATTGATAGTTCACACTGTGTGATTGTCACTCGCGTGAACGATTTCTCAAAACCTGTTGGCGAGTCAAAATCGGGGCTAAAATCATGCAGTCTGAACTCGGCTTTAAATGACACTGTGTCGCGGTCCAGAAAATGGTGAAAGACATTGTCAATAAAGAAAAAAATGTGACTATATTTAATAATTTGATTTCCCAATTTGTTTGTTGGGACAACATGGGTGCAAGTGATTAATGACAACATTTTCATTTTAGTGTGGCGTAACCCTATAAAATCACAATTACTGGTAGATAATTTGATTGATTTCCCCCAGATTGTGAAGCTCTGTGTTTCTGTTTTTTTGTTTAGTGTTGCTTTGTATCTAATTGAACTTCATTGGACAAACGCATCTTTAAAATAACTTCTTTTGTGTCTCAAAGCAGTTCCAACAGTTGGAACAGATGTAGACAAGCAAATTATAAAACAAGTGTTGATGTTTTTTTTTCTGTGTATTTTCAATGTATCATTAGAAAACTAAATTGGCTCATAAAAAAATCTCAAGACTGTATGCATTTGGTGGCCTGATGGCCTAATTTGGACAGAATATAGCTTTGATCATAAACCAAATGAATCATTGACATCCTCTTATATAGTGTCTATTTTATCGAGGTTTACCTAATGTTTTTACAGCAGTGTTTCTGGTATTGGATACACAATAAGAACAGTTCCTAGAATGTTCTCTTGAGATCTTTTTAATGCCCTGCCAGCGCGGTCGTTTAGAGAGACAATCGCTTTCAAATCCCTATTGTCTGTTTGCAATCAATGTTGGTCTTTTTACAGTCAAAAAGAAAGTTATTGATCAGCTCAGGAGGATAGCTGATAGATCGCAAAAAAAGGACGAGTGAGTTTGTGTATGCGTCTGGTGGGGAGGGCTGAAATAAAGAAGTGGTTTCGTCATTTAGAGTCTTTATTACTGTCAGCAGTTCTGGAGGTTTGTAGAAAGACAAGAGCCCTTCCATGGGGTTTTTATTTACGTGCAATAAAGACTCAGAGATCTACAAGCTCACATCTCGCTTTGCCTGGGAAAAGAGACTCATATCCACAAATGAAGTGTAATGTAACTTTGCCACTAATGAAACGTTTCGGCGTTTTAAAACGCACTTACAGCCTTAAGTGGCTTTTTTTGTGTGTTTAAGATTCTGGAAAGAGAGTTTGTGGTACCTGACACCACAAACAACTGCGTACGTCTCCGTCAGAGTTCACGTCCGTGTGGGTTTCTTCATTATATATTTGCTGTTATAGATTTAGACTTTTAATCTAACGTAGATTTGATTTTGTACTTTTAGCCGTCCTGATTCGGGCTTTCAGCTACTACTAAGAGCCACTCAGGTCAGCTTAACACAATTTACCTTTTTAAATCCATTGTTGGGAAATGGATTAGATAAGACAAGGCCTAATAATAAGTGTTGAATCATATGTTTTTGCAAAATATAATTTAATAAATACAGTGCGAAAACTAATATTTTTTGAGACAAATACATAGTTTCATTTACATTACATTTACAATTGGCTTCAGGAGGCTGCAGTTGACCAATTGGAAACAGACACTTTAAATGTTTGCATGTTTTCTTTATGCTTTGACCCCTTTCGTATTGCTCTTGCATGAACTTTCCATGCATTACTGTAAATGTGTTGATGTGATGTCTTCGTTAAATGTGATCAATTTAAAAAGAGTGCCCATTTTTAAAGTACATATTAATGCTTGTTTATAGATAAACAAAACACACAAGCACACACACGTTTATTCTTCGAGATGCTGTGTAGCGTAAGGGAAATGACAGACGCGCTCAGCTAATGAGAGAATTATTGATGACGGATAAGTACGGCTAAAATCAATACGGGGAAGTCATAAAGTCTCTCTTTTCCTTTCTCTCTCTCTCACTTTCTTTCTTTATCTCTGTTGCGCTCGATCTATCTTGCATCAGCTCTTTTCTCTTGGTCTTTAATAATTAACTTCAGCATTATTAGCTTCTCAGTATAAACAGGCTATTCATTAGTGTTGACACACACCAACAGACCACTCACCTCAAAGCAGTTTAGCTCATATTGTATCCAGCGTGTAATATAAATTTGGAGAAATAGGATCGTGTTTGCTTGCTTATTTATGTGGATATTAGGGATTTCAGTGCCGCAGATGAGGTTTTAGTCTTTAAAAAAAAAATCGGGCCAGTTTTACTGCTTTAATTGCATTCTAATCGGGCAAATCCCTGGACACACATATCTATGTCAGCAGCTTTAAAGCACCCCTCCCATGTAGAACATGGCACGCTTTAACGTGATTGGCCACGCTTGGTCCTCTTAAGGCGTGGCGCTTAATTGAACATGATAAAGTGTAAAGTTAATTACCCCTTAGAGCTGTCACTCATACCCCAGGGGGCGTGTTCACTTAGGGGGAGGAGTGTCGCTTTAGCCACAGCTGTCGTACGCAACTCTATGTGTTTGTGGGGAGGAGGACAATAGGTCCTTGTCCTCAGAGAGTTGTGAAGGATGATTTGGACAATCGGCTTTTAAAGGCAAACACTCAAATGTTGTCCCGCTGGTGCCAGACAGCTTATTAATACCCTCCTCTGCCCCCAAACACACACACACATACCGTTGACTAAATCCTGACTTGCTTGAGGTAAATTAAATGTAACCTTCTAGTTTCCTATAATGATCTTCAATAATTGTAGAGAGGAAATGATGATAATATCCTAAAAAAAAACTTTAGATCTTTGTACATGGATTCTAGTAATATTGTTTATGTATTTTTGACGTAACCATCTTGATGCTGGTACCACCACATCAGCTATAAATATACACCCTGAAAACTTATTTTTGAGTACATTTGCAATGATTTTTTTCAGAGTCATGACTGTGTTCTGTTCAGGTGTTGGTGCAGCCAGTCTGGCTAAACTCACCTTTATGGTGGGAGGAGTTGAGGAGGAATTTAATGCTGCCCAGGAGCTGCTCACCTGCATGGGAGCAAATGTAGTGTACTGTGGCCAAGTGGGAAGTGGACAGGTAAATACACACATACATGAATGTTCTTTAGCCTGTATTCGATCAGTGGAAGTTCCTCTTTCACACAGAGATTCTAGGGAGAGGATTGTTTGAGGTTGGTTCACGCGCGTCTTGTAAAGATCGCTTAGGGCTGGAAGGGATAGAGCTACAGCCACCAGAGCTTATTTTGGCATGCGCACATTCATATTGTGTCATTTTTGACACTCCGAACAACAATACTTACAATATTTTATTTGTTGCAATGGATAGCTACAGGGCTGGGATAGGTGAAGATATTAAGAAAACAGAATGTGATAGGTAGCAAATTTACTTCGTTGTTATTTTCTGGCCATAGCTGTATTCCTTCTAGCCACAGCCCGTACAGATCCCATAAACATACGTTACTCAGTCAAGTCACTGTTATTTATTTAGCGCTTTTTACAGTCCAGATTGTGTCAAAGCAGCTTTACAGTATTAAAAAGGGAAATAATGTGTGGAAATAGTGTGCCGTTCTCTGGCCAGGCGAGACCTGCAGTTTAATTCTAGGTTGCGACAAAGTCGGATTGTGCGGAGGATGTCACGTGTGTAGCAAACTATCTCTGCTTCTTTACAGTTGCGCGTGCATGTTCACACCAGGCTCAATCCAGGACTGATCCCAGCAATGTTACTAGATCCCCATCACGGGTCTTGATCACACAGAAGGCAATTTTATTTCTGGGATCAGTGCTCTGTGTGAAAGGGGTTAAAGACTTTTTTTGCAATTGTACCATATGCTAAAATGCTCAAGATGATCTTTTTTTTAGTATGCTCTGTTAGAACACATTAATAGATATTGTTGTCTGCTCATATTTCTCCTATGATTTTCATATTTTCATTTTTCAGCTCGATTTTATCAGGTCAACCCATGCTGAAATGGGCCACACGATCTGTTCAAATCTATCTAAAATGATCAGAGCGCTCTTTAAAAAGTTAACATCATCAGTGAATTTTAAACACTGACGTTTTTCTTTTATATTATTAGTTTTTCTATTTCAAAGTAAAAGCATCTGTCTTATGTCAAGCGTTTCAAGCAAGTGTGTAAATGTAATGTGTCTCATCTGTCCACATTTCTGTACAGCTTCCATATGTTTCCATAAATGCTCATTTTTAACCCACAAACTTCTGAAAGTTAATATATATGTATGTAGTATCGTAAAAAGAGTTGAAGAGTTCATGATATGAACTATTTAAGGAGCACTAGGTGGTGATAAATGTTACGACAAAATCTTTTAATTAAATTAAATCTGCTTCTGAACTGATGTTTTTCAATCTTCTCTTTCAGGCTGCGAAAATCTGCAACAACATGCTGTTAGCAATTGGCATGATTGGTACAGCAGAGACCATGAACCTTGGAATTAGGTGAAGATGTGTGTGTGTGTGTGTGTGTGTGTGTGTGTATGAGAGAGAGCTCTCTAGCTCAAAATATGGGGAAAAAGCATTAAAAAGTAGTTCATATGTAGCCTGCTCTAGTTATAAACTGCAACACGAATGTATAGAAAGACTGAAATGTAAAGGGGGCATGCCATGACTTTTATTATTTAAATAAGAAGAAAATAAGTGAAATAAGGTTTCCTCTACTTATTAATACATATAATTGGAAAAAAAAAAATTGCCTTCTATCTAAAAAGCTTTGTTTTTTTTAAGATAAGAGGAGTTTGTTCTTATTTCGTTGCTTTTAAAAATGTGTAGGCAACATCTTCTCTCTTCTAGGTATTACTTCCTTTTTAAAATACATATTAAAGTGAGAATTGGGGGAAATTACATCAGAGCATATTGTATTTTAGTGTTGGATTCAACAGATCAACATATTCTTCATGCATATCTCGCATGTATTCATATCCGCTTGAATGCAGTCTCAGAATCTAGTGCGCGTGAAGCGGTGTCATCCCTCTTCTCGGGGATATAAGGAGCATGTAGGCATCTGCACACTCATATGCACTTATACAGACTCATTTAGATGCCTTGGGTTCCTGGCTGTCATAAATCTCCCATGCTGCACTGCAGCCTGTCCTCTCATGCAGCAAATGGCACATGGAAAATGCAAAGAGGATGTATGTTTGACTTATTTGAAGATATTATGATTTTTTCCTTTCAACCGGAAAGCAAATGGGTGCTTAGGAGAAATAATGAATCTCTCACTACTGAGAATTATCAGTAGGTTTTTCCATCTTTCCTGTAGTATATTTGTCATTATAGGTTTTAATGGTGAAGATACCCTTATAAATACATATCATATATATATATATATAGATGTGTGTATATTTTTATTTGTCATCAATTAAGCTCATATTAATTGGAGCTTATAAGTTTTCCTGTCCTGTTGCCGAAATTTAGAGCAAAATTTTTAACATATTCAACTGAATGCAATTTGACATTTGATTTATTTTTCAATAACACTGCCATTAACGTTAACATTTTATCATATTGATTTTTTTTATTATTTAAATAATAAATTAATTATTTTTTTTTTTTTATTAAATTAATAAATATTATTTATTTAATTATTTACTTTTCTTCCCTAGTATATCATTAAATTTCTTAATAATGTTTACAGTAATAAAATTAATATTAAGATGCAATTATGTGGTGGAATTGTCAAGATATCAGTTTTAAAATAATAACAGGACATCAACTTTTGCCCTCTTTATAGAAAAAGGATCCTTTTTTAATTTTCTTCTCAACGACTGCTGGTCACGCGTGATGTTTCTCTCCCCAATAGACAGTTCTCTCTCTCTCTCCATCTATCTTCACTTATGCATGCATATGCTGCCGTCGACTTTTTAAGAGCAGCAGCTACAACCAAGCATGAGCCCAAATTTGTTTATTTATTCATTTTTAATGATGCAACACACACAGTTGAAGGCTTTGAAAGTTCATCCACCACACAAGCACCCTCACACACACAGCCTGTGTACAGATGTTTCAAAAGATAATTGACATTTGGTAATAAACTCGTTTGTTGCCTCTTAAAGACATTAATAAAATCGTGGCCTGTGTGTGTTTGCTTATAAGACTATGTGTTTATAATCTTGAGAGCACCAGGGTTTGATGAAGATGAAATGAGAACAAGAAGCATAGTGTATAAAGATAAGTCTTTAACGAAATGATCAAACATCAAACGCCTCTAGTTTACTTCCTTCTTTCCTTTTTCTTGAACTGTAATTCGCTCATCCTGTTTAACCAGACTCTCGCATCTGTTTTCCTTTCCCTAGCTGCTGTGGTATTAACCTGCACACACTTCACACTCGATTTCATCAGCCAAATCTTCACAAGCATCCTTTGAAAGTGTCTCTTTCATGTAAATTTGAAGTGTGAATGGGTTTGGATAAAATCCATAGGAGCAGAATGAGGGCTATACAAAATGACGTTTGTCGTTTTAACAGTGAAGGCACCTCCCCTTCACACACACACACACACACAC
>JAUMHR010000076.1:13241726-13254211 GCA_032361145.1 Enteromius fasciolatus
CACACACACACACACACACACTCGTTTCTTGTGCTGAGAGAGTGATTTGTGTTGTAGCAGAGAAGCCAGGTTGCAGTTGAGGCGGTAACCTTTTTAGTCACTGACCCAGAACGTGTGTGTGTGTGTGTGAGTGTGTGTGAGCTGGGGGAAGGAGGGGACGATGTTGAACATATGTCACCGGCTGTCCCCAAGAGACCAAGAGACACAGACATAAAGGGGGAAAGTGAGAGAACGGGAGATTGATACGGGGTCAGTCAGTGGGCTGTTTACAGACATTAAACCCCCCAAAAACAACTGTCAAATGACAGCGCCGCTCACAAACACACATTATTGCGATTACATTTTCCAAAACAGTCTGTAAAAACAGACAGACGGATGGAATAATAGAAAGGGGACAGAAACAGACTTTTTATGCACATCTGTGTGTCCTTGTCTCTTAATTATTGCATAGACTTATAAAAGTCTTGGTGCGTGTGAGTGTGTGTATGAAGGCGCGGCCCCCTGAATGAGAGACAGGTGGAGTTACTGTATAACTGCCCTTAAACGCTCATCATAGTTTAATAGACATAAGAAAGCTAAAAAGCGCACTTTACTGTCTGACCACCGCTGCCGCTCCGGCGTGAGTGCGCACGCACACGCGTGTGTGTCGAGGCGCTCTTGATGTGGTCATATTTATGTTCTTGTTAAAGCAAGAGACGGCAGCTCTTTGCCCAGTTACACATCATCCTCAGATTTCCCTCTTTTTTCCCCCCTTCTTCTCTTCATCTTCCTTTTGTTTCAGAATGACTTTTTGTCAACTGCCACCTAATTTTGTTGTTGTTGTCTCAGCGAATAGTGCTGGTTGACTGTTTGGCATTAGTGGTGTTTGTCTAATGCATTAGTTAATGCATCTTAGTAAATATAACAAATGTAACAAGTCAAGGTGAGGCATCTGTACTGATATCATGATGAAAACTATTATACAAATGCCTAAAAATGTATCGTTGACTACTCTCCTGAGAAAGGCGAATTTGCTGATTATTTAGAAGAAAAGGTTTTCAGATAGTTTGACCTTTTTTCTAAGTCTAGTTCAGATTTAAACATGACATGTATAGATACTCCCCAAATATATAATGCAAAGGTAATACAGGAAATATTAAATGTAATATATTTAAAAGTGGGTTCCACATTAGTTGGCCTTATACTTACATTTAAATGAATCTTAGATACAATGCACTTATTGTGTACATGCATGCTTTTACATTGTACTTATATATATAAAACAATACCTGCATGTAATTGCATTTGTAATTCATTCCCAATCCACCTCACCTGAAATACAATATGACCACAATAAGTACATTGTCTTTATTTTTTTGATGTATTACACAGAACCCATTTAATATAAAGTGTTTTATAATGTATTCAGATGTTATTTATATTTAATACTAGTGCTGTCAAACGATTAATCGTGATTAATCACATCCAAAATGAAAGTTTTTGTTTACGTAATATATGGTGTATACTTATTATGAATATAGAAATACAACCACATACATGTATATATTTAAGAAATATTTATATACATGTAAATATATACTGAATGTGAGTGCATTCATATATAATAAATAAACACAGTGCACTCGCATATTAATGAAAACTTTTATTTTGGATGCGATTAATCACGATTAAGCACTATTTAATACGAGGCAAGTATTCTGTTATTCATACTTCATGCCTTTACTATATTTGTAGCAATAGTTGTAGTGATTATATCAAACCTTAAAAAGCTTTTCAAAATGACATATTTTTTTCTACAATACAAAATAAATCCTTTTTTTTTTCTTTAAGAGGCAACAAATATCATAGTTTATAACCAAAGAATATTTGAAGATTTAAATGTGTGCTCTTTTGACTAATAAACAAGCACCCACACACTTATCATCAATGTCACAATCTTTGCTGTCTTGTCAGTTGTGTTGTATTATACGGTGTTATTTGTAAAGCAGCAAGGCCCATTTCACTCAGATCTGCTTTAAATGCAGGACTGAAGTCACCCTGGTTTCTCTTATAGGGGGACAGATCGGTGGGGGTGAGTTAATAAGACAGCTGCTTGTGTCAGAGTTTTATTACCCCTGCATTTGTGTGGGGGACAACAAGCGAGAGAGTGGAAAATGATGAACTGCAGCTCCTGTTAAATATCAATACTGTATTATCCAGGTCTGCTTTCCACTTAGGGATGATCTGGTCCTGAGCCTAAAGGTCAGTGCTCTGTCTGACCTCTGTCTTTTGACCCCTCTCTCTCTTTGATCAGGCTGGGTTTGGATCCGAAGCTGCTGGCGAAGGTTCTGAACATGAGTTCAGGACGATGTTGGTCCAGTGACAAGTATAACCCCGTCCCAGGTGTCATGGACGGAGTGCCCTCGGCAAATAACTACCAGGGAGGCTTTGGCACAAAGCTAATGGCTAAAGTAAGTGGAAGAATTCTTATTTGTTTCTTTATTTATTTATTTATTTATTTATCGACTTTAAGTTGGAAACGTGCGTGTTGTGTTCTCAGGATCTTGGTTTTGCTCAGGATACAGCGACTAGTACCCGGACCCCAATTCCTCTTGGTTCTTTGGCACACCAGATCTATCGCGTGATGTGCGCTCGTGGCTACTCTAACAAAGACTTCTCCTCCGTCTTCCAGTTTTTACGAGAGGAGGGGGTGTAGTAGGTCCACTGGACGTGACTCTGTTGTGACTGGCTGGTTTATTATTGATATGCATGTGTGTATATTTCCAAAGGGATGTTACAGGTATGTTGAAGAACGAGTCTCGCATTGAGAGTCCCATGCCTCTCTTAGGCTGTTGCAGGATTTCGACAATCAAAACCTCTTAGAGCTGTTTATTTTTTTAACTCTGACCAGTTCAAACTGTTACTCACGCTTGCTTCCTTCACACATTTACCTGCTAATGTTTACAGTCGCTCTTTTCCTCGCTGAGACCGTAATTTGAGCCAGTTCTGAGACAATATTGATTTGTGGACCTGATCAGGCGCTGCTAGAAATGTTTATGGATCCATATGTCATACCTCATCTGTTTTACTTGTGCTTAAACTGAATCCAAACTGTGAAACATTTTACAAAGAAGGATTAGGTCCCTTGTTTTTCTGGAATAGTTACGTTAAAAGAATAGCCCACCTAGAAATAAATATTAAAGCTGAATGTACTATTCCTCAGTTCCAAGTTTGTTTTTACATGGGAACAGATTTGGAGAAAATGAGCTTTACTTTACTCGCTCACCATAGGAGTGAATGGGTGCCGTCAGAATGAGAATCCAAACAGCTGAGAAAAACATCACAATAATCCACATGATCTAGTCCATCAATAAATACATTGTGAAGTGAAAAGCTGTGTGTTAGAAACAAATCCATCAATCCATTTTAACTTCCAAAACACTGCTCCTGCCTAGAAATAAGAGTCCTCTGTCCGGAATTTAGCTTTCTCCATTGAAAATGTAATTTAATCTGAATCAAGAGAGAAATGTGAACAGTTTTAGACAAATATATTGGTGAATTTTGATGCGAAAGGACAGCTCAGGATTGAGCTAGATGAAGCTTTATTATGAACTGTGGCCAGAAGTAACTTGCACCTAGTGGTGGATTTGTTTATTTAAACAATCTACATGCTTTTCTCTTCACAGTTTAACTGATCGACAGGAGTCTTATTGAGCGGTTTATTGTATCAGCTGTTTGGACTATCATTCTGACGGCACCCATTCACTGCAGTAGGTCCATTGGGGGACAATGCAACATTTTTCCAAATCTGTTCTAACAGAAAAAGAACAACAACTCCTTTTCATTTTGGATAGCCTGGGTGTAAATTTCCAGCAAATTTTCTTTTTGGGTGAACTATTCCATTAAAAGTGACCTCTGTTTTACATTAAATAGTTTATACTCTAACGTGTCTGGGGGGAGGGGGGGATTCTGACCACATTATCTCTCATTCTCCATTTCTTTTCCACTAAACAAAAGGCAATAAGTGGTCCTGGGTGTGTATGTACATATGTATTTTTGTAATAGTGCTGTATTGAGAATGAGCAGTGTTAATAGTCTCTACTTTGCTCAAGTTGGGACACGTATATCCACCCATGGCTCAAAAATCGTGTTGTGTCTTCTATACAAAAATGTTCTTGTTCATATTATGTCCTCAATAAAGAAGTTAATAACTGCCATTCTTTAAGATGAAGTATACACACTGCCCTCCAAAAGTCCGGAAATGCTCTAGAAAAGGGGTTTTGGACAATATTAGCATGAATAATTTTTCGTTTGTGATAGTTTTGCACTGATAAGGGGCAACACAAACTACAAAAGCATATTTTATTACATTAACAGTTTATATATAGAAAATATTGAAATTTTCGATTCATAAATTAGCAGCTGTTACAGTGGCATCCAAGTGTCGGTGTATTCAAACGTCGACTAACTATATTACTCCAAGACTCCTGAAGATGATTCACACTGGCTGGACACTTCTTACGGACATCACGGTCCAGTTCCTCCTATAGTAGCTCAACTTTGACATGTATGTACTGCCATTATTATGTAATCAAAATGAAAATGACTATGCTGGCCATCAGTGATAATATCAAGTTACTTTAATGTATTTGCACCAAATAAATGATAAGGATATATGCAGATATCATCCAAAAACACCGGGGGTGTTTCCAAACTTTTGGAGGGCAGTGTATAATATCTGCATCACCAATCAAATTTTAAACCTCTGCTGTTGGTCTGAAAAACAAGGTTGGTCGGCGTGCTCAAACAAAAAGCTCCAAGTTTTAATAGCTGCTGTGTTTACAGGTGGTTTTTCAGGGAATTGGCCTACAAATGGCTTCCATATATTTGTCTGTCAATTAATCTGATACTATTTTAAACATTATCTCTCTGATGTAACGCTATATATAACTTGCTCCAATTCGTATAAATGTTTAATAAGGCTGCGTTTGCGTTTGATGCTGGTTTAACTGAAGGGCTTGATGACATCACCTTCAGCCAGGTTAGCGTACAGTAGCTATATAACCAAAATACAACTACTACTTCTAGCATATGCTGTTCACAAAAAGTGAAGTAAGGTTGCAGTGATGTTTTAATGCTGAAATGAATTAGTCCCTTCACTGCCCTCTCACTTCCTGTCCTGATGTCGGTCCTCCAGTGTCTGCGGTCTGTCTGTTTTTGGGGGTTTTTTCTCCATTGTTCTGTCCGCGTGCTCACACACACTCATGCTCTACAAATGATGCCCTTATTTCCATCATCACAATCAGAAAGCCAACCAAACAAGGCATCACCCGTGGGTTCTTTTCTTTAATGGCGTGTTTGGTCTTTCGTTTGTGTGTTTTTATTATTCCGGCAGTACTGTTTGTGTCTGTAGACAGCCTCAGACAGGCCAACCCAGTCTGAACTAGCGCAGAGGTCGTTAAAACCACTCTTATCCTCAACATTTAATTGTAGGACTTAATTTTATGACCAATGCTCGTGATGTGCAGTTATGTGGCTGTAGCCTCAGACAGTCCTGCACACTATAAGTGCACTAATTGTTTAACTGAGACTGCCGGTTGTTAACTGGGAGCTTAAAGACTGTAGCTGGGTAAGCGCGTGTTTAACTGAAAATGCAGGCATTGTAGCCGTTATATGATGAATAGTAATGTTATATGCTTTAAAAAGATGGATTTAGTTTGCTTGGAGTTGGCACGGTCTAATTATAGATGACAGAGTTCAGAGTCCACTCCGTACTTCTTTGAACTTATCAGTAAACATCTAGTCCATGCTGTTGGGACGTTCTGTACAAATTAAAATGTCATTAAACTGCCAATTAAAAGTTTGGGGTTGCGAAGTCTCACCCACTAAAAATACAATAAAACCTGTGATATTGTGAAATATTATTACGCTTTAAAATAGCTTTTTTATTTCAGTGCATTTTTAATGGAATTTGCAATGGTCAAGCTTCTCAGCAATTCGTCATATGTCAGAAATCATGCTGATTTGCTGCTCATGAAACATTTCTTGTTATTATCAGTGTTAAAAACCATTGTGCTGCTTCATATTTCTTTGAAAACTAATGCATTCTTCAGGATTATCCCCCAGGTTTTCTGCTTTAAAGGAACACTCCACTTGTTTTGGAAATAGGCCCAGAATTAATAAATTGAGTTGCACCATTTTGGAATATATTCTGGGTCTGGAAATATTACTTATAATAGACCATTTAATCTGATTAGACCAGAAGCATTTCGATTTAAAATGAACAAAGAGTTTTGATATTTAAAATTTGCTACATCGTGTACTAAGACCGACAGAAAATGAAAAGTTGTGTTTTTCTAGGCCGATATGGCTAGGAACTATACTCTCATTCCAGCGTAATAATCAAGGAAGTTTGCTGATGTAACATGGCGCGATGATATCCTCCTGAGAGCCCGCTGTGGAGTTCTTGCCTCTGTAATGGACATCATATTTTTATGGATTTCTCTGAGACTATACATGTCACCGTCTTGAGCCTGGATGTCCTATACAGACCACGTTCAGCGCTTTACAGAGAGACCAAATGATAGTTTCACCATGACTACACCTTCTCCCTGGTCCTTAAAGATGGCTAAAATTAATTTAGTGAAAAATATATTTTATAAAAGTCATTTAAATCTAAATAATTTTCAAACTGTTTGTCATAAAGCAACATCTCAGGAAAATATTAAAGGTATTTTAATCCAAATATGACTTCCTGTTATGAAACAGGACATCATTCATACATGTCCACTGTAGAGGACCAGGACTACCATGCATTCTGGGAGACATTTTAATAGGAAAATAAATTATATTAATATTTTTATGGAAAAATTATGTATTATTATGAAAGTCAGGCCAATTGTTATTCCCATTATGACAAATATTTTCATGCCGTCCTAACAGCCAACACATTAATATGTAAATTTGTTATGGTATAAATACACTATGGTTAATGGGGAAACCAGTTTAGGGACATTTTTGCACACGTTGCATAAAACAAAACTGTATATGAAATTATTTTGTAACATATTTTAGAAAATAGTTGAGAATCAGCCTTAAAGTGTGGTACCAAAAAAATCCTGAAACCTAAAAAAAATCTCTTTTTGATGTCTATTCATGCCATTTTCATTTTTAGAAAAACTAGTCATAAAACATGAATATAATATTTTTTCAAAAATGTTATTGAAAAAAAATTAATTCTCATGCTCCAAACAATGTAATGACATGAAAAAATACTGTGTCTCAGGAGGATATCACACAGCGACTGAAAATAGACGAACTTGCGTCAACATCATTTTGAAATGCTTCTGGTCTAATCAGATTCAGCTATGCTAAAAGTGCTATCGCCAGACCCGGAGAACGACTGAATAGATTACAAAATGGTAAAACTCAACTTAATATCTCTTGGGGAGTTAGAGAATGAGCCTATTTCCAAAAAAAGTATTCCTATAAAAACATTCACTACACTAACCAGAAACCTCTGATAGTTTCAAACAGAGCCGTCTACCTTGCGTTTATCTCATAGCCAAGAGGTTTTACTTATATAAACCAAACTAGGAATGAGGCCTTTGAGAAGTAGCAGCAGTCTTACGGACGTGCCATGAATGGATGTCATTAGCCACCCAGACGAAGTGCTGTCCAGTCTGACCTCAGTGAAGACTTCTGAGCGTCAGCCATGTTCAGTGTGATTCATATTTGGGTTTTAATTTGTCCTCGTTTACAAGGGGAATGCTGGGTGCTGCGGTTTTCTCATTAACAGGACATGAAAGGAGCTGTAAAGAGAGCAGCGGTGAAACCGGCCCACACTGACGTCTGCGCGTTCACACACACATGAACAAGCAGACTCTTTAGACACATCCACTGCAGAGGTCATAACTATCTTAAGCATCTCAACCCACCCAGCAAATTAAGTCCTTTTAGACGGGCAAACATAAAAGATCTGTTGTTGTAAACTTCTGTTTGGGGTCATTTTATTTATTTAAAAAAATACATCATTGGTTTTTTTTTTTACTTTATTCCAACAAGGATGCATTAAAAATGACAGCAAAATATGTGCAATACTACACAAAGGTTTTTGTTTGTTCTGAATAAATTTAGTTTTTGAATGTTCAGCCAAAATTTCATATGAGAAGGATTTCTGAAGGATCAGGATCCATGACACAAATACATTTATATAAATGTTAAATATAAAATTTAATTAAATAAAAATATTTCACTAAAATACATTTTTACTGTATATTTTGCTCAATGTGTACGTAATAGTAAAATCATAATTAATTTTTTATTTTATTTATTACTTAGGCTACATTTATTTGCAGCTTACATAAAACAATTACTATGTTCTTTTGTATCATTGAAAAAATATAAAAATAAAAGGTAGTGCCAGATGGAAGTTTTGTGTTTTGTAAAAAAAAATAGCGATTTTGATGAGCATTCGTACATTTCATAACACTTTTTTGGAAACCAGAGTCAGTCCCGGTGGATGACGTAAGTGTTGATGTGATTAGTGATGAGCGCAGAGAGAAAAAACGCCAGTCATGTATTAGAAGCACAAACCAAGGATTTGTAAAGAAAAATGTAGGAGGATTTCGACAGAAGCCAAGAGGAGACTGGTTTTCCTTTGCTAAAGTAAGGAAACTACATTTCCCAGCGTCACATGCGCAATGCATACATCCGCCGGGACTGCTTCCGGTTTCCACAGTCAGCAGACGTGAGAGAAAAGTGCTTATTAAGTCTGAAATATGTATATACACCGTACAAAACGCATGTATTTGCTACAGGGGGACTTTATTCACCCTCCGGAGCCATGTGAGGGACGTTTTATTACAAATACATGCACGTTATTATGTAACGGCTATCACCCGTTTAAACCCATTCAAAGGCTTGGAGGGGTCTGGACAATTTATATTGTAACTCCGACTGGATTCGTTTGATAGAAGAAAGCACCTAGGATGCTTCAAAGGTGGGTAAAAGACCAATTCCATTTAAATTCCAGACTATACAGACTGTATACTTTATTGTTTACTAAAAATTCTATTAATACACCTGGGGCCTGTTCCATAAACCAAGATTAGAGTATAACCCAGGCTTATTTCAGTTAGTCTGACTTATTTCCAGTTAATTTGTATTAAAATAAGTCAGACTATCTGCCATAAGCCTGGCTTATTTGGTAAACTTGTTTTATGGAACAGCCCCCTGGTATTACACTAACTAACCCCTTTAAAAAAAACAACAACTATAGAGCTTGGATAGCATTTAAGCGATGTAGAGTACTTAAACAGTACTCCACAGCAAGCCTGTCAGTAATGTACAGATGGGAAACAATTTCAGATTAACCATTGCATTTAGGAATCGCTGATTAATGGTCGAAAAAAAAAAAGCGGAAGAAAAATAGAGAGAGAGCGAAAGAGGATGAGACATTGTGCACCACTGGGAGTCTGCGGTTTTCTATCATTACGTTCCTGTTGCTCAGCCCTTTAAAAATGCTTAAGATGATTAAGTGTGTGAGAGGCACTAGATTAGCCAATTAGTCACATCCCACGACATATCTGCATATGTACTCATGTTGTGCAGTGGGAGGTCCCTCTCTGTCTTCTTGTGTATGTGTGTGTGTTATGGGGGTCAGGTAGAAAGGCCTACACTAATTGCCCTTTCCCCAGTGAGTGTATATGTATGTAGACTCATTTAGATTCCTCTGTGGTGAGCCCTCAGTTCGTTCCACTGTGTTCATTATCATACTCTAATAACTACAACTGCAGCTTTTACAGAGAGAGAGATGCATGCCTAAGTGCCCTAGGGGTAGGAGGTGGGGAGGGTGTGCAGGCTAGTGAATCAAGGGCCCTTGATTCATTTCCAGTGTCTTGAAAGAGCAATCTGTAATTTCAGACACTGCATCGCTTGGTGCTTCCCGGTGTGTCTTGTGTTTGGAAACACATCTATAGAAGCGTACATGCAATATAATCTAATGTAATACAAATCAAATAACACTATATAGTATCATTTTTAGCTAAAGCAATTTACAAATCGCCAAAATGGACCTTCAGCATTTCTAAATCACTATTTTTTGAATGCCCTTTCATATAGTGCTCAAATCTACAGGATGACGCTTTCTTCTTTTAATTTGCTGTGTTATAAATGTGTTGTGCCTTTCCTGAGCAGTTTTTCGTTCTGCGCCTGTGCTTGTTTTGTGCATTATGTGAATGTTTTCCCCTCTCTCTGTCTTGCTTTCTCTCTGTATGATGTCATGTATGAGTAACGAGCGACGGGCACCGATATTCATCACCCGCTCCTGCACGTGCTCGGAGGGTCTTCATTATATTAATTACTCTTATTGGAAGAGTGATCATCGACCCAATCAGAATCCATCACATGCTGGTTCCCGGGGTGATCAGAATCCATGGCCAGCCGGATCCCAAGACGATTGGGCTGGTAAATGATGACAGTAGTGTACGGGCTGATGGCACACTGTACCCCACGGGGCGTTTCTCGTACATTTATTTATGTTAGCACAGGCTAGGCTAACAGCATGCCGCTCGCCAGTAGTCCTCAGCCAAACCCAAGTGCAAGTCATCTTAGCAGGTCTATCAAAAATTCCCAGTCCTTTTGTGTGGAAGTATCCGAGTGACTTAAAGTGGAACCTTCAGAGGCAAGATGATTTTGCATTTTTCAGATAATATTTTACATTCTCATGTCACCCTAGTGGCCTCCTTTTTTCTTCCTAACAACATTTACTTCATTTTATTCTTCTTTATGTTTCAAAATTTAATTTGACAGCCTCTAAACACTGCTTCGGGGCTTGTTTGCAACACTAATTGGGTTGGATGAACCAGGGCAATCAAGTATAAATTAGGCAATACAACAACGTAATCAATACACCTAAGCATGTCACTTTAACAGCGGAATTCACATTATGGAGATAAAGCTCTTAAAGCCATCATGTCGTAATGAAAGAACAACTGTTTCCAATACCTCTGCTGCTGCACTTGATGTTTGCTTCATGGTCAATTGACTTGGCAGTTCATCCATGCCTCTGTTAATTGAACGAGGTAAGAAGGCAAGAGTTAGAGAGAGACCGAGAAAGGGAGTTGGTGTAGAAAAATGTGTGCAAGAGAGAGAAAGCGATTTAGCACTAAAGCACCATTGATTAGCTGTTCAGCTTTGCAGTGGTTCTCGGCCAACTCAGCCTCATCACAGCAGCACAAACACATAAACACCCATAATTGGCCCATTTAGAGATGGGTGGAGCTTGTAGATAATTGACTTTGGGATGAGCCACTGTTCGTTAGCACAGATAGCCAATGAAAGGCTGGTAACTCTGGCTGTTTGCGTCTGTGCAAAAGCAGTAGCAAGTGTGCGTGTTTCGAATAACAGCGAGAAAAGGTACGGAGGACAAAGGTGGCCACAGTGCATTCTTTCCCTCGTTTTTTCTGCCTTCTCCCACAGCTCCAATCATTCATCACCCCATCATGCCCTCTCGATGGGGTGGAACTGGCCGAGGGCTTCTGGGATGCGGTGCTGGACAGGGAATGATGGGATAGCGTAGTCGCGATGTCATCCCTAATCCGTGACTCTCATCCACTGAGCTAAATCTTCATCTATCAGCGAGACCCTGTGCCATTAAAGCTGCTGCACACACTTACACACACATACAGCTCAGCGGAGCATTGGGCTGGGCAGATGGAGTAAATATAGCTAGAATTGGTTTGATTGGAATAGAAAAGGCCAGTGAGTTCCTGTGTGGCTGTCAGAGGGTAAAGAGAATAGATGGACATGGGGGTGCCCTCTCAGTGCCTTTTCTAAACATACACGCACACAGCATACACAAATTTAGCTTATCATCATTCTGAACAAACTGTATAATAAAACACTAAATTGGCTTATGTCTTTTCACCAGAAGATTAAGTTTTGAGTTTAAAATAAATAAGCATGGATGAATCATTTATAATAAGATCAACAGCATGCATTTAAAAGAGTGGACTGAGAAAAGACTTTGCGAAAGAAACTTGGACTGGGCCAATTGTTTTAATTTGTCAGTAAGCACACATTCAGTGAGTATATGCTGGTATTCATTCTACATGCAAAAAAAACATGTTTACGTAAAGGTTTTAAAGGCACAGTAGCATAAAAACAAAAAGCCTGTTGTAATTGTTGCAAGAAAAGAACACTGGGAAAATAGGATTTAGTGCAATTACTGTCTGCACTCCCATTGGTACTCCCCGTTACTGCTTATTTATATAGCCTTCAAACACCTCATTTCATCCATTTATTATCTGTGATCACTGACATAGTTGCAAATATTTGTTAGTGTAAACCTTGTAGCATGTTATACTTCAGTGTTAAAAAATTAAAAGAAAGCCACTTTTTGTAAGTGAAAATAAGCTTTTTTTAACCTTCAAGGGTTAGTACACCAAAAAGGTTTTTTTAGGCTGTTTTACTATCCTTCGAAGCAACCTAGGAGTATGTGACTT
>JAUMHR010000076.1:13254311-13269249 GCA_032361145.1 Enteromius fasciolatus
AAAAGTGTTTATTACTGTTTAAACATGGATATTTATCGTACAAAATTGGCTACAGGAGAATTCACCCCCCGGAGCCGTGTGAGGGATGTGTTTTATTACGGATGCGTGTACTCAGTCCCATGGAAAGGTTTGGAGGGGTCTGGACAGTTTTTAATATAACTAATAAGAAATAATAATAATATAACTTATAACTAGGATGCTTTGAAGGTAAGTAAAACACATTTCATATTTCACACACACATGCAAAAAAATACCTAACATGGATTAGTATTATGTGTGCACACAAAATGTTTTTATTCTGCTTTGATCCTAGGTTTCATATACTATAGCAGGGTTTTTCCAAATCTTGCCCTGGAGATCGAATGCACTACAGAATTAAGCTCCAACCCTGATGAAACTCACCTACCTGTGATTTTCTAATGATCCTTAAGAAACTGATTAGCATGCTCAGGTGTGTTAGATTAGGGTTAGAGCTCAACTCTGAAGTGCATCAGACCTCCAGGGTATGATTTGAGAAACCCTGTACTATAGTAATTATGATTACAAGTTCAATGTTGCATATTTTAAGCAGACATGGCAACATTGACACACACACACACACACACACATACAGTTTCCAGTTTAGCGGAGCACCTTGAGGCTCTATCTATCCTCTAAAGCTCATTGATCCTGTCAAGCTTCAGATGGAGAGGAGTCCATTCCAGACATCCCAAACTCATTTCAGGGAGATGAGATAACCGCCCCCCCACACCCAACACAATGCACAGAACCAAAGGTCACTTCTACAAAAATGTATTTACTATTTAGTTACACAGCAAGTGATTTAAAACAAGACCTATACGTAATTTATAGAGCATTTGAATAGAGCAAAACTACATACGTCAGTGTAATCTAAGGTGAAGCTGGAGAAGAAAACAGAGAACAAAACACGCCCACACTGAAAGCTGATTTGCTTATTTTGCTGAGTAAACCAATCAGAATGCTCTCTGTCTAGCAAGCAGGCACACACGGCCTCTCTCACTTCACTCCATCTAGTGCACGTATTATAAGATGCACGATGCAGACATTAATGTCTCGCCTTGCACGCTCTTGCCCGTTTGGTCTAGATCCCGGGATATTTCTCTTTCTTTTTCTTCCCCCTCCTGCTTTTACCACCCCAACATGCATTTTCTCCCTCTACATCCCCATGCATCCATTCCTTCTCCGTCTCTCTCTCCTATTATTCCCCTTTTCACTCCCTCTCACTCACTTAAAATCAATATTGATTATTATCTTTTAAGAGTCATGTCTAGTCTGCAGCATAGAGAGAAGGGAGGCAGCATAGCTATATTTTATTTCACATCATCATCATCATCATTTCTACTGTGCAGGAGTTACTACTTATCAGCGAGCATAAATTGCAAGAGGAGAAGAGAAAAAAGGATGTGAGGGAAATGAGAAGGAGGAGGAGAGGAAGACACACAACCTATAGAACAGCTCATATTGATTGCTTTTATGAAGTGAGGAGTAAAGGTGTGTGTGTGTGTGTGTGTGTTTTAATTGCACATCAACTTTATATGTAAAGTTTTCATTTTAGGCTTATTGCATTCTGATCTTGTATGTGAATGCTTGACCAGCATTTTAATGCATATTAACATTGAGAATGTGTTTGTTGAATGTGTTTTAACTTGAGTGTGTGTGTCCTTTCGTGGCTGGTGCTCCATCACACTGTTTCTGATCGGTTCATGATTACTATTGACACTCTGATGATGGACATGAATAAAAGTGACTGTGATGAGATAAGACTTTTACAGGGCTATCTCTCACCCACCTTTATCACCCAGACTCTGTGTGTGTGTGTGTGTGTGTGTGTGTGAGAGAGAGAGTATTGGACAGGGAATGAGAACACAGTGAACTTGTAGGAGAAGGAGAGATGGGAGCTCATATTCAGTAGGTTTTTTTTTCAGCTGTTGCTGATAAATCTTTCAAAATCAGCAAAATCCATAAAAGTTGAACTCCGGCATTAATACCCATATACCTTATAGTTAAAAGTATTTCTTGCAGCCGTTTATGAATGTTGTGCATGCATGGAAACTGTAAGCGCTATATGCGCTTTGTGTGCTTGTCTGTAAAACTGACCCTGGACGTATTATTTGAAAAAGGAATGATCTTGCAGTCTGTGAAACAAAGAATAGACCGAGAGAAACTCAAGAGGTCAACTGATTGTAAGAGAGACCCATAAAAGTTCCATTAACCTGTTCAGAGTTAAGAGCTTGTTCAGCTTAGCTACAGACAACTAGCACAAACAGAGCATCACCATAAAAACCAAACACACGTACAGGTTATACTCAGAGCCCTCCTATCCTTAACATACTTTATCTGGCTGAGCTTAAAGCCGTGCATTTCCTCTGAATGAGTCACAACACAGAGACGCCAGTATGTGTGTGTGTGTGTGTGTGTGTGTATGGGCATGATTTAATGTGCTTGACTCCCACACTCAAAGTGAGTGGCTCAAACACAAACAGTGAGTTATCTTAAAAGTTCTCCATTAAAGATGGAAATATCAGATCCACCCTCCATCCGCTTCCATCCCTTGTTCTTTCATCCCTTCATTGCCTCTTCCTCTTTTCAAAAATCCATTCTCTTGTAGCCAAAGTTGCGTAACATGTACTTGAGTCAGAGGCCATTTTTGTGTTTTTATTACACTTATTTTAATTTTCAGTCAGTGATTGAAGATCATTTTGAGTTAATATTCTTCCAAAGAGTGACAGTGTGTAATGTAAATACATGACATCTTTAAGTCTTGTCATTGTCATTTTAACAAAATGCTGACAAAATGCTATCCGTGTGAAAATACTGAAATCTATTGCTTGGTCCCATCTGAATAAACAGTTGTCGGTCCCCATTGACTTCTATGGTAGGGAAAAAAATACTATGAAAGTCAATGGAGACCGTGAACTGTTTGATTACCAGTATTCATTTTCAGGTTCATTTTTGGGGCGAACTAGTCTAATGAAAGCTTGAGCAAGCAGCTTAGCCACTGCACATAGCTCATGTCTTGAATCTTTAACAGCAGCTAGCGTGTAGAGGGGGAAAACCAGGACACCCCTGTCATGCGCCAATGATTCTCCTGTCAGTGTGCGCCTTGTCCTGTTGCCTTCTGGGGGTTGGGGGTTGGAGCATATCGGACACAAGTAAAAGGGCCAGAGAGCTGTAATGAAAACACATCACTTGGTCCCAGGGCTACACCATCACACGCATAGAGTTCTTGCATTCTACATACCATTCTCTTGTATAACAATCCAAAGCAGCACTCACCTCTCATCATCCGTTCTGAACGTTTAGGTGGAATATTTCTCTTTATTAGCCGAATGAGTATAACTGCTGTCAGTACTTGCTTGAACTGCACATTTTTGTAAAGTAGATGCCGATACGCTTAAGCTGTTTTGATATGTTATAGATTTCGTCTCTGATAAAGGACTGAGAAAAGATGGGAAAACTTAGGATTTGGCTTGGTTGCCGTGCAGCTCGACGGCATGGTTGCCGAGTAATAAAGCGTAGTGCTGTAAAATAAAACAAGGTGTGGAGAGAGCTGGAGAGCACTGCAAAGCCATTGGCTCCCTGAGTCATCATAAAACAATAACCCATTCCCATAAAACAAAGTGCTTATTAAATTATTTTAAACATCGCATGATTTGGGCACACTGAGCTGAGCCTCACTCTTGAGAAAATAGACAACAAATTGATGTATTGTCGCCTACCATTGTACATTAATGTAAATGCATGATTGCAATTCACAAATACAGTTAAAGTAGATATAATCTTTTCAAACCCGTAATGCAGAATTTAACAATTGCATAAATAAAATATAATAATATAATTAACGGATTTGCCATAGTTTAGCAACAATACCTAATAAAAGGTATAAAAATCAGGTATAATTTTGGGGTAAATTACATATCGTACTATTGCAATAGACATTCAGGGACACAATGTAATTTATTTGCGTTAGCAGACTAGTGTAGAGACTTAATAAAGGGGTAGAGTTACTATCTGACAAAAACAGACAACCATGACCTTGACCATTGATTTTATATTGTTGATGGCACCAAATGATTTTCGTGGTTGTTTTAAATATGTCCTCAAATAAAATGGGTTTATTTTAATGGAAATGTTTTACTACTTCTGCCTTCATAATTATTAATGACTCAACCAGTGTGCTCTTACAAGTCCAGTTTATTCAAATAACAGATTTAAAGCATCTTAATCATAGCAGATGTTCTCGACACAGTAGTCACCAAGGTTGTACTGTTCACGTGTATGTATTTTCTTCAAAAAATCAAGGTTGAAGTATTGCTTATGTGGCACAAATCTCAATTTGTTTCAGTCTGCCAAATGGAAAACACAAAAAGGTCTCTTCTTTCTTACGTGAGTAGAACATGTCAAAAAATCCAAGGCTTATCGTTAGTTAACATACAGTGTGATTATTTAGACTGACACAGTGGCATTATAACCTTCTGGTATAGTTTAAACTGTATATTGCTGAAGTTATTCTCTGGGAATGCAATGTAATAAATGTATATCTTGCATGCCGTGTAAAGCATCTCATGTAATAGAGTCTACATAATGCATAAATTATTTCATTTTAGATTCCATGTATTATCTAAAGACTTTGTTTTTGCCATTTGATAATCATAAAAGGCCAGGTAACCCTTTGGATTCAGAAAAGCCTATAAGTTGCCTGGAAGGTGAAATTAACACGGAGGAAGCACCAAATTTGCATCTTCTCCTTCCTGAGACAATATTGTTAAGGTATGCTTTTGTGGATTTCCTAAGCAATGATCCTGCGGTCCATGTTGCATCTCCGCTCTGAGCACTGACCAGGTTAAACACATTGCTTGGCCTCCGTCTCTCTCTCTCTCACTGGTAAATGAAGAATGTGGGGGCATCGACCGGCCGCTCTTCTGAGATGTGAATCCATCAGTATGGGCAATGAAGAGCTGGACAGAGCTACTATTAATGCTGCAGCTACTGAAGAGGTCCACAGTAGATTTATACAGAACAAGACCGAAAGAGAGAGAGAGGGAGAATAATTCTAGGGTTTATAGCTAGAAATTATTTATGGCTCTCTCTGGTGAAATTGACCGTACATCCTTTAGTGTATACATTGATGGCCGTGAACAACACACTGAACAGCAGTGCTCCAATACAGCACTGAATATATGATTTGAAAGACACCAATATGATATTTCTCCAAACTCTAAAGATTCCCAAAACACATAAAGCAGTGTAACAGTAGTCATTGGGATTTCCAGTATCCTCCTGCAAATAAATACAAATCTCCATTTAGAGTTCAGCCTTAACATATTGCTCATTGTTGACAGTTATGTTTGACAGTATTTGATGGATGTTGCATCTGGAGTCTTTTTCCCCCTTGCTTCTCTTTCTCTGAGAATCTACAACATGATTTTTGTGTACCTGCATGATTATGGTTTTCAAGTCTGATTCTGTAGTACCCATGCACGTTTTGGCACATAGTCATGTCATGGACCCTCTACTAAACCACTACTTTACATGATCATATGGGTGTTCAGTAAGAATTGGATCTGCATTTTGCAGGACGGGAGATCTCCAGAGCATGGATTGAGCATGTGTTTATGTGATTATGTTAATTCGTGTGTTTTAAAAAACCCACCTCGGCAGCATGGTTTTCTCAGTAGATCAATGTATGCTTTAGAGAAAATCCAATTACGTTCCCTCATCGAGCACAAGCAAAGTATTTTACATTCATTTATTTTGATAACAGCATGATTGATATCGGAGTATTCACATATACTCTTGTTTCTGCTTGGGATATTATGATAACCTCGTCAGAATTGTAATTAAATCTAATTTATTTTATTAAAATTTCACTGATATTTCTAACTGCGAGCATACCATGACACTAAATCGTGTTTAGATTAATATTCAGATATTCATTTTTTAACTGCTACTGCCTCTTGTGTTTCTATGTTTTGCTTGAGTTCTCTGAAATGACTAATGACGTGACCTTATGTAGGTAATTGATTGCTTTGGTACCAATAGAAAAGATTGAAATATAAAGACAAGTAGGTTCTTTAAAGGTCTGAATAGTGTACTGAAAGCTTACATTCAGTTATATTTCTAAAAGAGGTTATATATGGAAGTTGGATATATTGTAAATAAAGCAGAAGTACTCACACAAAATCAATTGAAAATATTTCCCCCTGATCTAGACTGCTTTGAAGATATTCACCTACTAGCCTAATTTGCTAAACAAAGCTAGAAGCCTTAACTAGAGGCCCAAGTTGACTGTATAATACAGAATACAGAAATACTATAAATGAAGACATGCTCTATGATGATAAGAAAGCAGGTCAGTTGTATACCAAATAAATCGGTACCCATCGTGCTTGTTCTGTCTTAAATGAATTACATTTTTGTTGGCCTGCCTCACAATACTCTGTTTCTTTAACTTGGACTCACTGCCTCCGTTGCGCCGTAAATAACGCTGATAGACGCCAGAGGAATATGACTTTCACACACCCGATTGATTTAATGTGACCTCTACTTTCTTAATGCTATTGGATGCCTATTTAACCAGATGAAGGCTCAGATTGTCCCGTACACTTGCGCATTAATTCCCCATTCATCATCATTAGGCGGTGAGCGGTCCATTCACGCCTCGATCTGCCTGCTGTAAATTAGAACGTAAACAGGCTTTTAAACAGTCGCCGCCTCGAGATGCGCTCTCACTGACAGATGCGCGGTACCGCCCCAGCCTGTGGAGTATTGTCGCTCCAGAAAAAAGGGAAACGAGATGTCAAATCTCATTCTCACAATACAGTCCTCACCACTGTTTCACTGTTGGTGTGTAATGTGATCACGGTTACAAACCATTTCTAGATGATGCACCTGCATGCTAAATGCGCATATGATGCATCAAAGATTGACTATATGGCTGTAATATTGTACTAGGCGTTGAAAAAAAACTACACTGCTTGACATGGATTTCTTTTAACACGCGCGCTCATTGATGCAGGTGCAGTGCACGTGCCTCCGCGCAAAATGTCACATTTTAGCTTAAATTTATTACACGGTGGTGCACTATCATGGGTTTTTCTGTCTCTTATTTTTAATTGTCAATTTAGTCGTTGGCCATTTCTTTATAGGCTACCTTCGCCGTAGGTAATTTATTGTAACAACGATACATAAATCCGCCTTTGAGTTAACTGCTCCGGTTTAAATGGCATATTATTCCAAACATATGCATTTTAATCAACTTGGTCACACTTACAAGAACTGCTTCTAATAAGGCCATCAATCACATGCGCAACCAGGACCTTCTGGCGTGGTATGTGTGGGAGGAGGAGGTGAATTATTTGGGCAGCGATCACTAGCAATTGTTGACATTTTGTTTGTAAAATAGAAGACGAAAGGAGCAATTAAAAAAAAAATGTTTTATAAATATAGGCCTAAAGTTAAAATTGACTGAATGTAGCACGTGCACGGATGATAGGGGGGGAACACATTTTTATTACAATTTTTGTTATTATTTCCAAAGCATATTGGCTAACTTTAATTGCAATAACTTTTGTTCTACAATTTGTGCAATTTTTTTAGGTTTTTGTCTTGTTTTCGAAAATTGGAGTCAGCTTTGATCTCATTTTAATATTCTAGTTTGTGCTTTGGCGGATCGACGTGTGATGGTTTAGAAGAAATATCAAGCCTTCTCTATTTTGTCCAGAAAGCTTCAATTTGCCGCTCCAGGTGCCACAATTACGCGGACAACCCAGCTAATTAACGTGAGTTGATTGGTGAGGTGGAGGCACCATCGATCTTTTTGCATTCCAATATCTCCACAAGACGTTTCATTCCAATCTTTCTATTAACAGCGCCGGAATATGGCTCCTGCTGGGTGCCCGGGGACCACTTAACAGCTCGTTCAGATCAAGGGGTTCGGTTATGTCCAAGTTATTAGATCATTTCAGCCCCTCAGAAAAAAATAATAGAGGCCATATAAGAGATAAAGGTGACAACGCACAGTAAATTTCAAGCAGTACATATTGTCATGTTGAAGATTGCTGCTGTCGTACTGTTATTGTCGAAGCCTTTTATACATTTTCGTTCTCAGATTCTTTTGGCGCTTGTTTGTCTTCCAGACATCCTAGAAAGAGACATGCATATAAACAGGCTTAGTGAATAGATTAATCTAGCTACTCATAGCTTGCAGTGTTTCATCACTAATAGCGTAAAATCGTTTGTTTCAAAAATAAAAAGATTAGTCATTTTTCGTTTGAAATAGTTTATTATTAAATTGAATTTAATCAGAGCACTACTGACCCATTTTCGCGCGTTTTCCAAAACCTGAAATCAGCCTATATAACTGAGCAGAGTAGGAATGCGTAAACTGTACATAAAAACAAAAACTTGATGCAGGAGTTGAACTCAAAATACATAAACGTAAAAACATTGCGGTCAATAAATCAATAAATAATGTCACGTCTGATAAATATTAGAGCCATTTATGCTTGATTTGTCATTTTATTTGTGTGTGTTTATTTGTATTGTGTGAAGGTGAAGCCAACAGCAGGGCCGGGATGAGATGGTACGGGATGGGGGTATTCAGCTGACTGTGTGCGGGTAAGACAGGCATCTCTGGCTTGCCCCAATTTGCCGCATGTGATTGTCCAATGGATCTCTAGCGCATGTTCTCCCGTCAAGCCAGCAAGCCTCGCATGGAGCTTCTTAATCCGCTCCCCTGGCGCCTTGTTACCGGTTTGGCAGACAAGTCTCTGAGCGTGCAGCATTATCATTAATTCAACATTCAAAATTTCTCCCTTCCGAATACATCACTCCTTAATTTCCCTCGCATCTGCACATTTCGGTGCGCTACCGGGACCGGGTGTTCGTGGAGGAGGAATAATGAGCCAACCGTGCTCGGTTAACAAATCCCCTTGTTAAAAAGCTAGATGAAAAACATCGTTTTAATGTGAAAGAAACTGCATGTGGGTCAATTTGTATGGGTATGAAAGAGTATAAATTATGATAGATTTTTTGCGCTATCCTCCAGTCACTTTTACAAATACATTTCCTTGTCTCCTGTCACATTTTTGTTTATAGGGTGTAGCCTACTTAATGTATCTGAGTTAATATGATATCTCTGTTATCAATATCTAATTTCTCCAAAGATTATTTAAAAGTCCGTGGCCTGACAGTGTATAAGTAGACTCCGTCTGCACAACGTATAGCTTCTTAACTGGAAAACATCCACAGTTGCGAAACTTAACTAAAGCAGATTGCTGTTGTGTACAAGCTGCTTTGAGTAGTTCATGCGATGACTTATTAAATACTGCCAAGTGCCCAAAGCTGATCCGGATAGCCTCCGAAGAAACCGTGGCTGTCGTCTTATCTGGTTAGTGGCACTTCTTCCCTCTGGTCCAAAGACACTGAAGACGATTTGCTGATGACTGCTGGCGAGAACGTGAGGAAGGCCTCAGTCCTGGTCGTGGGCGAACAGGAGAAGTCTGCGTTGTTGGGCCTATGTGGGAGCCCGTTTGACTGACTGGCAGCGTGACAAGCAAGGCAAGAGCACGGGCTTCCCCCGGGACCGAGCCCATGACCCGGGCTTGGGTACAGTGATGGGTGTCTGAAGGCGCACAGCAGCTCAGGACGCGGGTATGGATGCGATAGCACCCGAAAACTGTCCAGCGAGCGCAGAGGATTGGAGAATGGACCCCCGGTGGCAGAGGCTGAACCTGCAGCCACACCGCTGAGTGGAGAGTAGTATGGTAGAGGAAGGTGAGATTGAAACGGATAGGGCAGGCTGCCGGTAGCTGCAGCATGGCTCATCATATAGGTGTAAAAGGCGGGGTCGGCAGGATGCGGCCAAGTCATAGCCAGCCGCTGTCTCTTGTCCTTCATGCGACGGTTCTGAAACCAAACCTGTAACCAAAGGTAGCAAAGTAAGCGTACGTTGAAATAGTAATGGCTGAGGCCTAGTGCATGCTATTTCGATGAGCAATAAACCAACAGTAATGTTCCCAGAATTAAATATTAAAAGGTCGGATATCTTTTATAGAATTGCTTTATTGTAATTCTTATCGTATGATGAGCGATCTTTCATAGGGTTATTTTTATTCCCACAGTAGCTCGATGGTAATCTCTCAGGCTAACCTTGTGAAAAAATAAATATCTAAAAATGAACGTAAAATAGAATCGGAGGCCCAGTACATTACCTTTATTGTCGTTTCCGGTAAATTTAAGGCAGCTGCCAACTCGCACCTACGTGGCCTAGACACGTAATTTTCCCGGTAAAACTCTTTCTCCAGACGTGCTATCTGCTCCCTCGTGAATGCTGTTCGATACCTTCGCATCTGGTCAGAACCGTAGTTTAGAGCACCAGGGCCTGATCCCATCTTATTGTCCACACCGACGTCTTTATCGTGGTTCGGCGAGCCCATCGCCAGTCCTTACAGGAAAACAAACAAAATAAAAAAACATTAGTGACAACATTTCAGGACATGCATTGCATCGCTGGTTACTGGTTTATTATCATAGCGTTCATGCCGTTTTGTTGGCGAATTAATTTCTATATTTATTTTAATATTATTGAGATTTCGAACGAATCGCCAAAATAATACCTAGCGCAAAAAATAAGAGACTGCATGTTTAATTAGCTTTTCTCCATCAGTGTCCAGTTGAGAAAAGCTAATAAACATGCTGTCTTAGTCTCTGAAAATACTATTATTATTTCCAAAATATAGACTAAACAAATAACTTGCTTTAATAATAAATCTAATGCGAGGGAAATTATTTAAATCACTCCTTTGTTGATTTATGCATTCTTAAGAATAGCTGTACACTTCATTTATTTTTCTGCACTCTAAATAATACGTTTAATTCTAAATAAGAAAACAAAAAGGTATGATAGGACTCCGTTTGAAAGTACTACATTATTACGTTAGAGTTAAATTCAAACGTGGACATTCTTAAAAAAATGTTTTCGTAATAAGCCAGCAATATTACGAAAAAAAAATGTTATTGAAATGTTGGAGATTGGTATAAAATGACTGGACAACTTGTTAAAGTCTGGACAACACCCAGATGCAAGGTGGCCTTGTAATTGACTCGTTAATTCAAAAAGCTTGCAATAACGTAACAGGAGCTGACAACTGACCGCTCACACGAGCAGATCGATTAAACGTGCTCGCTTGTTTACCCATTAATTGCATTCAATTTAGAAACGGGAGAAGAAAAAACGAATACATAAATACAAATCAACAATAATATATGAGCCGCAGTGTTTACCTTGTCCACTCGGGTAATCCATGCTCTCTGGGGTACAACTGACATCTATTTCCTCATAGAGGTCTGATTCCGCATCTGAGCTGCTGGCATCTTTGTTAGGGATGTCTGACAGGTCTCTGTCCGGCGCGGAGGGCTTGCTAGCAAGTGTCACATCTCCGTACTTTGCGTTACGTTGTCTCATTGTCGCGTCATCCACTAGGTTTTGCGAATAAAGCACGGGGCTCAGTCTGTTCTGTTTGTCCGGTAGCTTGCGCGTGGGCTCTCCAGTAGCCTCTGTCGAAGTAGAGCCAGCTTTGGCAGACAGTATGCCAACCTGACCACCCTCGGCGCGCATCAGCATGTCCTTGGCGCTGTCCATAACCGTTAGACGAGAGCGGAGTGCCAGATCTCCCGGAGCTTGGTGATACAGTTTGGAGCAGCACGCGCAGAAGAGAAGCTGTGAGATGCGAGCGCTCGAGAGTGCTGCACGAACTCTGGGAGGGATCACCATTGCCCTCTCTCTCCTCACGCGCTGTCATTCTTAATAGGGCAGTCGTCATAATAGAAGGCTCAGTGACGCCACACGTCGATTTAGAGTGAATAAACAGCGGGAGAGTAGTCTAGCAGAGACTAGAGGTTAATTCAAGACTATAACACAAAACAGCACCGACGGCGCATCTACATACTAGAAGCGTGCAAAGATGCTCCGCTTTTAAGTTACAAAATAATTACACTTTTTAGTGTATGACTATTCATGTATTTTCCTTTTTACTGGTTGTTTAATTATTTTACTGATGTTGATACTCTCAGTAGACACAATAATAATGTCAGTATCATTTTTGCTTCACTGAACTTGGTTCAATAATATTCTCACATATAAGAGAAGAAAAAATGGGCTTTTTTGATGGCTGAAAAAAACCTAATGTCCATTAACGAGGACAGTCAAGGTTTGAATAATGTGATAGAACGCAGATATGGTCAAACCCTATCTATTATCTCCCTGTCTTGAGCCCACTTGGATGAGAAGGAGTCATAATGGCAGCATTTCGGAATATATTAGCACATGTTCTTCGTCGATCAACACAGTCAGTGCGCGTTAGAAGACGTCAGACTGAATGGGAATATTCCAAAGATGAGGAGGGCTGTCTCTCCGCCGGCAGCGTAATTTGAAGTGTACAAGTTCCATCCTTTCTTCTTTCAGCGCACCATCTCAGTCACGCTCTCTTCCCTTCGCTCTTTCTCCCGCCCTAACTCGATCTTCCAAAGTGGTGTCAAGTAAAGTGCAAAAAGGTCAGGTCCCCGTGACCAAGAGTAAGAATAACAGGCTATTTGACATTTAATTAGATTTGTTTGAGCCGCGCCAACAATGCATATACTCTCACCGCCTGCTGGTGGGAGGCAGCTGTCCAGTTTCATTTTCTGCAATGTTTCAATTAGGAACTTTCCAGGTTTCAAATGATTAGTCACAATTATTAGAGCGCGGTAATTTCACAAATACGTGTTTAATTCATGCCGATATCGAATGAATCCCAATACAAGTAATAAAATAATGATGCAACAGATAAAATATTAATCTTCAAATCCTGTCCATCATTACAAAACGCAAATTTTACGTTGATGCCTGATGTTTTTCATGCGTGTGGTTGTGTTTTAAGTGTTTATAAAATGTTTATTTGACATTATTTAGGCCTATTAGATATTATTGGCTTGTCTTATTTATATGTTTTTAGACATGTACATTTAGTTGCATGTCTTGTATAGTTGAAAGTAGCAGATGGGCAAAGTTCAAAATCTTGGTCATTGACAAAACCAACACTTTAATGATGGTAAGGCTTACGAGTTTCGGGCTCCAGGAGACGAGTCTGCTGGGTATATATTATAACATATGCAAAGATAACCTCGCGCACTGCTTGCTTTCAGGGAGGAGGCCGCTCCCGCCTCCGCTTTGATGTCGGTTCAGGCAGTAAAAATTCACAACAGGCTGTGATGAAGTTCAATAGCTTTAAAGAATATAGCCTCGGGAGGTTTTAACTTGATATTACTTCTCAACCCAAATAGCTTTCATCGTTTTTGGTGGCGTAATATAGCCAGCTACAACTGCGTGGCTTTTCCTTATAACCACTTAACAACACCGATGATGCACCGCGGAGGCTGCAATAGGATCATAACCTACTGGGATGTAATTAGTTCGACTTCTTTATCTTAATTGCACGCTAACCACCCTCTCACTGAAAAACAAGAGACGCTTTCCGAAATGAAGCCCAAATGTTTTAAATAAAATACAATATCTAAATTTAATTAGACTCCGTTTATAAAGCTAATTAAAATGCTTAGTGATCAGAGATCATTAGTCAATTATTAGAGTATTAATTAGCCTATATTTTAATGCTGTAGACTACATTTTTTCGCCTTTAAAAGACTTTGTTGAAACGGTGATTATTATCTTCTAGGCCTGTGCCTACCATCTTTTCATTCCTCATCAGTCTTCGTCCATGTTCTCCTCCTCTCGTTTAGCGCATGGGAAATCCGGGGACGTTTTACAAGCTCTTCTACACATAACCGCCTCGAGCGGATGGGACACGCATGTAGGGGAGTGACGTCAGACGTTCTATTTGTGTGGCCACTGTGTCACAATCATCAAAGCTGTCCTCGTGCGCCCTCGTCTGTTGAAAGAAATAAGAGCTCTCTATCTCTTTCCTCTCTCTCTCTTACTCTCAATGGTCAGTTTTGGTGTTACTCACTGACAAGAAAAAAACGTACATTGGTCAACTAAAACATTTGACGAGACCTGTAATCATGATACGTTTGAAGTAAACGTATGGTGCAAATAAAATGCAAAGGTAACAAATAAAATATGAGTATTGCACAAAATGTAAAATACAATTAGTTACAGTGCAGCGTGAGTCGAAGCACATTTTTAGTTATAGCACTAGCAACCATGGGTTGTAAAAAATGTGTAAATGAGAACTAAATAGGAAGGAAGAATGATATTAATTCTAATTAGTTAATTCATAGAAGGTTAAATAATTTTATTTTAATGAGCATAAAGTTGAATTAAGAAAACAGATTAGTCATATTTTGGCAGGCAGACATACAATATTACACAGCAAGGCTTGTGCCAAGATAGACATATGTACAGAGTAACTTAAACATTCACAGGAAGTCCCTTTTGTCAGAATATGAAGTTTTGTGTCTTCTGTATTGCTCGTGGCAGCCATGTTTTCATGTCTTTTGAGGCTTTACTTTGCGTTGTTGTGTTTGACAAATTTTGCTTTAATTATTGTAGTGATTTGGTTTGGTCAGTGTCGGTGTGATGGGGTTTAGATGTTAATGAAACACCAGAACTTAAATTAGTTGTCACTCTTGGTACTGCAGAGCTTTTTTAATATGTTAAGAATGTTTTCAGAATGTGAATAATTCCTCAGGGATTGTTGTTTTGCCATGTTTCTTGGTTTTTCGAAGACCCCTTTTAGCTTACAACAAGATGATTATGCAGGCCTATTAATGCATTTTCTCTCTCTCTCTCTAAATACTGCGCTAATATTTCGGTATACCTTGCAACACAGTCTCACGAGCAATTCGTACAAATTCGTACAAGGTGCCAAATTTGTGCCAATTCGTACTAATTCGTACGACCTCACTCGTACGATTT
>JAUMHR010000076.1:13279287-13289462 GCA_032361145.1 Enteromius fasciolatus
AGTCTTCTTCAACAGGTGTGGCACGTCCTAGACTATTGCCCAAGCCAGAGGATGTTGTACTGCAAAAAAATAAATACATACCATACAAATATTCATATTGCAATTTTTGTATATGAATTGTACAGTTAACAGAGCCACTTTTATTCCTGAATGGCATTCTTATTAACATTTATGTATGCTATAATGTTTTGCCCACGACTTGATTATAGACGCATAGATGCAGTTATCATAATCTAAATAACACCGGGGGAGATTATTATAAAGCACACACCTTTCACAGTCTGAATCACAGCATGTTTTGCTGTCTTCTTCTTGATGGTGTTCCTCCACAGGGAAACGGGCATACCCGACACATCGCTGTATTGCCTGTGCAACCGTGTAATGCGTCTGTCCCTGGGCACATGCATCCATTTTTGCGATGCTCAGCTGTGATTGCAAGAACAGGTGCAGACGACTGTCTGACAGCAGTAATGGTGTCTGTAGAACCCTAAAAACACAACCATTTAATTAAAAAAAAAACATGCAATCGTTTTTTTTGGAAACTGGTGATGAGGCTATTTAAGTTATTATGCTATATGCCATTAAATATGCTTAAAAAAAACACTACTTATTATATTTAAACCATATTGGGAAATGTAAATACTGTGTCAAATACAAACATTTATATTTGAATGTGTAGATTTTTGAATGCATTGAATATTGTGAAAATACACATGAAATAACTAATAAAAATTATTATCCTAGCAGCCACTAGATGGCAAAAATACTGCATTTTCTTCTTTCAAATCTGATGTCAGTATGAATGGACCAATATAGGACATCTTTTATAAACATGCCTTAGAAAACCATTCCTATTATGAACTGACTTATTTTAAAATTTGCCAGTGCAAGCTTCTTCCAGTCGCAACAGCCAAGACATGCATTTTAGTCTGGGAACAGTCCTTGTCTGTGAAACTAGGGACAAATGTCTGATTTTTTTTAAAGAGTCACTGAAAAAACTCACGCCTCAAGAAACTGTTGCAGCCCGTGCATCCTTTGAGTGATCTGGAAATCACTATTGAGATTGAAGAAAGGATTCCCGGGAGGGAGTTTAGGCAACTCTCTACAATAGAGGAGAAAAATTAAACTCAAGAACAATTCAGATTTTACATGCAGGTACTTGAAATAAAAACTAATATTATTACTCAATTTGATTTGTTTACTATAATCGTGTGTGATACCCTCAGATTTACTTACATAAGCAGAGCATTGTTCTGTAGTTTTTGACGCAGCCAAACAAACTCGCTATACCTCCTCCTCACACAAGAGGTCTTCTTCCGGAAACACATACTATTGGTCTATAATCAAGAAAAATGCAGTGAACCTAATGCTGTCAAACACTGCACAGGCAGACAGTCCAACATCCATCACAATATACAGTCTGAACATACACATCTCACAGTATAAGTGCAAGGTATACACTCACATGAAGGCAGATCTCATAGGTGATGTGCGCGTGCCAGAAATCCTCCTTGTGTACCTGAGGATCTCGTACCCATACGCTCACAAACTCCTGCAGTTACAGAAAAAGTAAGTGTTTACGAGCAGCGGTGTGTTTTTAAATTGAACAAGGAAGTGACTCAGCAGAAAGCATACCTGTACTTCTCATTATATAAACACTGGTTTCATTCAGATTCTTCTGTTTCACCCACAATTCACACTAACCGGAGTTTTGAAGGGTATTCGGCACTAGTTTGTCATGTACAACTGGAATTTCTCAAATCAACACACTTGGTTGCATCATAGCAAACAAACCCATCTGAGGTCAAACAATACACTTCCCTAAAAGTAGCTAACATATACTAGCCATGTGATTTGCACCTAATCTCAAAAAGGTCATCTTAATTATTTCTGATGAAACCTATCACACAATAGAAGTCGTTTTAATGCAAGCCGGTCTTTATAGTATCGCATGGGTGTGAAAACAGATATGCTGCCAGTTTCCTCTTTTAAAATTCCAGACGAAAGACACGAAGCAACTGCAGCTCAGTTACAAGTAATCACAAACTTGTTTACACCCAAGAAGATTTCCTTTTCTTTCAGCCGGCAACCAATTTATATAAAAAGGCATTTTACTGTTTGCCCACAGAGTCAAGGTTTTATCTGAAAAATCAGTTTACTATATAGATAAGGACCGCTGAGTCTTGCAAAGCAAAAATACAGATGAATAGAAAAAATTTAAAGGTGCAAAGAACAAGACACTGACCTTGTTCACAAGGTTTGTGTTTTCCATTTCAGAGACTTGACTGGGAAAAGAAGAAACAGTCCTTGTCAGTTATTTGATTTTGTTTTTTCTACCAGCATATATGCATATTTCATGATTGATATAACAACAACAAGAACTGTACTGTGTTGGATCGTTTCAGATCTATTCCATTAAGACTAAAGAAAATAGTCAGTGCAAACTGTTATTACCGATCTTAACAAGACAATGATGACTTTTGATCAATTTGCCATAAATCAATAGGCTACCAAACACTTCACTGTATGTGTGGTTAAAAAGCAATGATCATAACTATTAAGCAGGGAAGCAAGTTGAAGTGATGAATGGGTAATGCCGGACATTAAAACAATAAATCAACTTTATGCTACAGCAAACACAGATATTAATGTTTTCTACATTTTGGCCCCTTTAATGAAATCTGTTTATGTTTTGCAATGACATTCTAAGTAAGAGAGAATTATTTCTAATGGAAGCATAAAGCGTCCTGAATCCCAAAATGAAAATCCTATCAGCAACATGCTATCAGTGACTTTCATTCATAAGCTAACTAATTCACTTTGATGGTAACTGAATTACTTAGTTGACTGGGAATCCCAGACTAATTGGCCAGCAGGCAACAAGATACCCTGAACTTGCTTACAAAATTTGACCTGGTTTTGGTGGTTTTTATTTATTTTTTTAGTTTTTTGTCTATTTTTCGGAATGGGTCTATAATATGACACGTTTTTTTCCCCTGAACATGAATGCAAAAAAATGTCATTAATTTGACCCGTGTGTTTTAATACATACTTCTAAAATGACAAGCTTGACTAGATGCTTAAATTGAAGGCTGTAGGTCGCGAGCAAAGCTGAAAACGACCTAAAATCAAAGAATGGCATTAAAATATAAGATGAACAGCTTTGACTCAAACGAACGGCAGCTGTATCAATGACACAAAAGTTTTATCACTCTACTGTTTTGTTAAATAAGCTACATTTATATTTATATTCTCGCGTTATATATATTTCTCATATGCTACGTCAGTTTTTGTTCTCACCTTTTTCTGTCGTGTCGTGTATTTCTGCCACCGTGGTCCAGTCCAGGTGCTCCTGGGACTGATGTGATTGAAAGCAGCAAACAAGTTCGCGTGAGGGAAATGAAAGTTTTTCTGAATTTGATCTGCGCATGCGCTCCTCTCAACTCTGCCCGTTTATTTGTCTATGTGTAATAAAGCGTTATCCTTACAGCTAATTAAATGTTATAATATAACCTATAATAGCCTAGCTTGGTATAAATTTGGGAATTTTTAAAAAAGAAAAACATAGGCAGATAAACGTAGGCTATATCTGAACTAATAGTCAGATAAAAAACACTTTCTGCGACTCTTTCCTCTTAAACGTTTGGGTTTGACTGAGGTGGGATATATAGAGATCTAGCCTAAATAAGCTATAGCTGTTGATTCAGAGTTCAGAACTATGCAATCCGAGCATTTAATCCGTATCTTGTTTTTTTGTTTACTTTAAATAAAATATTTACTTTATAGACAGCTATAATATTCACAGTAATTAAAGTTACAAAAACGGGTCATTGAGAAATCACAATGGTTAGGATTGAACCATATAACCATATAAACAAACAGCTTCCTGTCCCCCTGTCCCACCCTGGATCACAGCTTTAAAGACAGGTAGCCGTAGCTTATCTTGACGGTGTGTCCAAGCATTTCAGTCTGACCTGATAGCTATTCTTTTTGTAAACCTGTGACAGTGTAATGGAGGACTGTAATGGAAGGATGGAGCGATATGCACTAAATGGGACCTGACAGTAAATCCACAACAGATTTAAAATGTTACTCATATATTGTATGTTTTATGTGTGTATGCATGTATTAGAGTTAAACAGATGGCATACAAGCAAAAAAAAAAAAAAATATTGTAAAGAGAAATAGTCTCTTTCTGTTGTTTCAGTTTCATTTTTAAGTATTTCCAGAATTTCCAGATGGCAAATTAAACTGACAATTACCACAACTTGTGCTCTGTGGCAGCGGCACATGACAGGACATGTTTCCACATGACCTAATATTTCTACCCGGTATCACTGATGCATTGTAAACACACTATGGATAAACATGGCCACAAATAAAATTTCTTGGAAGTGTTCAAAAATAAGCCTTACTTATGCTATTTTGCAAAACCATTCTCCCGACCCCCCAAAAATACAAATCAAAATCTTCATACACTGAAACTATGATGTGCTATTTTGTATTTGTTTCATAATTGCATTTGTATTTTTCATGTGCAATTGCTCTGACGTTCACTAAAATGTACAACTGCTATAGAACTACATTTAAGATAAAACAAAATAATAATAAAATTTTTCATAATTAGAGAACGGTTAATAAATAAAGGTATATCTTTCTTAACAAAAGCCCATTTTCTGATGTAGTGGTCTGATCTATCAGAGATTTAAGACTTCTGTTTAAGATATACATCTATTAGACTATTTTGCATAGCTTGTTTACCTTTTAATGTCTTGGTCTTCCATGTATGGATGTGCTTGGCTGGTTACCAGCGGTTGGCTACTTGCAGTGTTGCTCTCCTCTTGTAAGTGTTGACTGCTCTGCTGCTCTCCAAGTTTCTCCTCTTCTTTTGTTGACATAGTCTATAAGATGAAACATTCAGCTGTTCTTCAGCCATACATACAAAATTGTTGTGTTTTGCACTTTGAATTACTTGTAGCTAAGTTTGCTATTAGGTTGTGTCTATCAAGCTTTTTGATTCTCATCAGCTTCTTTAATTTCACAATCTATGTATTTTCTTACCCTCTCAGTGAATGAGAAACCGCTGACTTGCATATGGTATATCTGACACGGTTTACTCAACACTGTTTTATAACTTATATTCACTGATGCATGGGTAGCCCCTTTGGGTGGAGTGTGCGTGAGTCAAAATTGTGTAACTTTAGTATTGAGTACTGCTTTTGACATTTGTCTTCCAAAATTTGGAAGAATTGGTAATGTTCCCCATGGTAATGTTTTATTAAAGGAGCGGTTTTGACTCTGCGAGGGTGTTAAAATAGTTTGTTTGAACAGATTTCCAACAATATACTTGATTAAATTCTTTTATATTGATCATTTATTCACAGGTCCAGTATAGTGGGAAACTGGACTTTTACCTATCAATACATACCCTGTGTCATAATAGTCCCCCATGTTACCTCTACCACAACTTGATTTCAAAAATCAGTACTTGTAACAACAATGTGTGCAGATTGAATGTTGACACTTAGTATTATATCTTGTATAATACATTACCCTTTTAGTAGCCAGTACAAATACACACATGCACCAGCAAGTCCCAATGCACTTATTTCTTTTTTTTATCACTGTAAAGAGTGTTCAGTTCGTCATCTGACCTGCTTGTTTCAGGATGACATTACAAAAACAGGTTCCTGAGAGAAAAGAGCTCTAGAACTCAAAGTCCATCCCTATGCTGCTAATCTTTGTCATGAGACCTGCAACCAGCCAAGCAAATAGTAATAAAAATGTTTTTGTGTGGTCACGATCTGATGACATGGTTATAGATGTCAAGTTGCTCTTTTGCTTTCTCTTGTTTGTTTCAAGATATCACCACTGAATAAGAGTCAGATGGTACATGCCTGTTTTCCCCTCCACTTTAATGACTATATCACAACCCAGAGGGTTTTTAGTGGGATTTCCATGATGTGCAACTCTTCTACTGAGACAAAATCTGAAGCACGTTACAAAGAGAAACCCCGTGCTTGATAAAGTGCACAGAACATGAACTCGTGAACTCTAACCCTGACGGTGGAGGCAGCAGAGAGGTCAGGAAACGTAATGACATTATTGGTCACATTTCTCCATGCTTTACTGGCCGTCTGTGTGTATTTTAGATATGCACAATATATATCTAACGGATTCCAGATAAAGCCTGGGACTTGGCACTTATCGAGGTGTAATTGACGCTCAGAAATATTAAGAGAGACCTCTGAAAGTCATGCCTAAAAACAAGCATTATTATTTCTGGCCCTGGAAAATTTATGACTCAAATAAATTGTGCAATTAGACACTTTAAAGCAATTACAAAATGTGGGCTTTTCTTTTATCAACTTCCTAAATTCTAGAGACTCTAGAGCCACAGAATAGCCTCTCTAAACGGTCAAAGCAGTAGGGCACCCGACGGTTCTTTTTGATAGTAAAAAGGAATGACTGTGCATACTCTTCCTGTAAAAGACTACACATTCCTATAAAGATGGCAAAAAAGCATGAGACACTACCTTCAAAAGAAGCCAGAGTGGAAGCAAACGCACTGAGAATGAACTATGGGAAAACACACTCTTCCTCATTTGTAATCTCCAGTTGGTATGAAGCTAATGCACAAATATTACTGTAAAACAGGTTTGACCTACAAACCACGCAGAAGAGAAGTGTGGCATGTTTTGTATTTTTAAGGCAGTTACAATAACAGAAGAGGTCAACTGTTTTGTTGGTTATCAAATTTAGTACAAATATGGTAATCCATATTTTTTTTAAATGAAAATTTGAAGAAATAGCCAGAGGGCGAGTGGATATTCATTAGTACAAATTTATGGTTCACATTACTTGCTCACCAGCGGATCCTCTTCAGTGAATGGGTGCTGTCAGATTAAGTCTCCAAACAGTTGATAAAAACATCACCACAATCCTCACGGAAGTGTAGGAAGTGCATGTTTTTAATAAACATCATTGCAATGTCTCAAGTAGTTTACAAGCCAAGCCATTGCTTCTGGCCAAAATATCAGCCCATGTTTGTTCCAATGTAAACACCCATCCTCCCACATCACAATCCTTACATTTTATTTAAGAATTTAAGTTTCATTTTCTTACAAATATGCATCTTTCACTTTCAAAAGGTGGATTACTGTGATGTTCTAATCAGTCGATTAGGATAATTCTGCGGCACCCATTCACATGCATTTGTGAGCAAGTCATGTAATACGTTTCTCCAAATCCGTTTTGATGGACAAACTAATCTTGTTTGGTCAGGTAGGTAAATTTTCGTTTGAGACAACTATTCGAGTGCACAAAGTCTGTCAAATTACAAAAGCCACTCCATTAAGTTTATTTGTTGGAAAATGTTTCACTATAGTACATCACAAATATGAACGAATGATTTGAAAGCACTCAAAAACCATGTTGAGGCATACAGTAAAGATTTTTTAAGCCACAAACATCAGACAAATCTGCTTTGAGTATTTAAGAAACATGCAAGCAGATTAAAAGCAGGTATATAAACCTTTATTGAACTAAAAAATATTTACACAGACATTTACATAAACAGACGATTCCAATATTGAGGTAAACGATAAGAAATAAAAAAGGAAAAAACTACTACTGTAGAAACCAGAAGAGAACGATGAAAGAATGCAAGATTTGGATGTTTCTGAATGACAAGAGTGAAAGAATAACACGAGGCAGTGCATTAATAATGAGAAGCACTGCTGTGACACCTAGTCAAATGAATAGTTAAATCTCCCTACATAGTAATTTTTAAAAACACACTCACCTCATTTGTACATACTTGCATTGGTTCACTACAGTCATGCATATAACTTCCAGACCAACCTCAATACGTTTATAAAAAAAACAACAACAAAAAAAAAAAACTCTTAAATCTTCCACTGTCACTTCTGCTAACATTGTGCAGCTGGAAGACACTAAAGCACAATTCAGCAAGATGTGGGGTGCTATTGTTGCTCATCCTCAGGACAGGAATGCCAAGTTAGTCTTTCTTCATAAAAGGCAATGACTATCTGTGGGCAGCGAGTGTTAGCCTCTTTTGCAGGTACCAGGTCTGCCTCATCGGAGTCCTTCCTGCGAACACAAAACATATCTCTGGTTACAGATAATACAGACTCGGTAACATAATTTGCGCAGGAAGTGCAGCCTTGAACTTCACAAGCCATTATCTTGCGTTTCGAATCAGAAATGCTTTGTATGTGGACATGCTGCCCCCTACAGGCCTTTCATGAAGAGACAGTTCACTCAAAAACAATGATTTGCATTTACTCACCCTCTTGCTGTTAGCATTCAAAATATTTTCCCTTAAAGACATTAATTCAGGTTTGGAATGACAATGCCATTTCTGATTTTTTTCAGGGATTACTTCACTTGTATTCTTCATTCTGGAGAACAACTAAAATTATTGTGATTCATTGTAGTTTAAAATGCCACTAACTTTATCAGATTATTTTAGAGTTTCAGTTGTTTTTGTCCTGTGCTCCTCAGAAATAACAAGTTAGGAACATCATGAGGGTGAGGAAAAATAAATTTTTCCATTGTGATGTTCTTACATCCAACGAAACATAGAAAACTACATGGGTTTCTTACCACTTCATGAGGAACATGAGCTCTCCACTGCTATCAGTCGCCCCAATGATCCTCTCTGGCTCAAGGTTTCTTGCAAACCCCCTTGGCTTGTCAGACTGGAGCAACACAATTGAGTCAGTTATATCACTAACCAATGTTAAAATCAAATCCCTGATGACACAAAACTTTACCATTTCCTTCTTCCTCTTGGCCTTGCTCTCATCAGTTTCTGGTTCATCAATGGAAGACTTTCTTTTTACGGCTTCTGGTTTCTCTACCACTCCTTTCTGAGACTCCAGGAATGCAGAAATTAGTTCAGGGCAGTCCAAATTCTCTTCAGGCTCCCAAGTGTTGTCAGCACTAAAGAAAAAAAAAAATAATAAATAAAGATATCTTGTTACTCTCATTGCACGAATCAAACAGTTCAGTATACTTGCAAGACATAAAAACTGTACTCACTCTGTGAAGCCTTTCCACTTGAGGAAAAACTCAACTTTACCATTGACCAATCGCTGGTCAATCACCTTCTCCACCACAAACTCCTCCACCTCCTGAACATCCTTCTTTGATTTGCCTGCCTGCTTCTTACCCATATCGACCTAAACGTAGGGAAAAAGTGGTGACAAAGCAGAAACCGGTTTAAGTTAGCATTTTAAATTTCAGTCATTAAAAACGCGAAAAAAGATTTACAGACATGCTCCGTTATTTCATTTGAAAGTTGCCATATTAACGACTCTTTAACGATTTGTGCTACCTTTTATGTATGCTAGTATGTTAACGAGCTAACTACGCATGCACGGACAGGCCGGGGCCCAAACGTAGTTCATGCTACATTTTTTAAGATAACTGCTTTTTAATACTTCTGTTACAGCTTGAGCTCCGGATTAAGGTCTGACTATTTTACGATATCGTCGTTCGCGTGGTACTTTACTCGCTGTAAGACGCGCTTGTTTAAACAGCCTAGCAGTAGTTAGCTTACTAGCTAACGTTACGTTAGCTGGAAAATGCGCACACACAAAAAAAACATAACATAATACTACTATACAGCATCGTAGATTCATGCATCATACATCTATGCAAAATAAAACGACAAAAAATAGATTTAAGAAAAATAAGCATCGCAATAACTGCGGTTACAGCATTCTTAACAGCTAACGTTACGTTAACTACAATGGACGGTGCTGCAGCACATGCATGCGCGCGAAAACTCACCCTCACAAAGGAAAAGGACTAAAATGTGAACTGCAACGCTTCACACTTGCTGACCTGCAGACGACTGCAAAGATAATATGTCGCACTTTAGCAGGACACCAACTTTTAAAAACTTTTACTCTCTTCGCACACTATAAATCAATGAAACAGAAGTCGACTGAGGCTCGACGAAGGCCAGCCTGAATCATACGCGCGAGGACGTAAAGCCACGCCCATGAGCGGTCACGTGTGTCCAATGAGGTTTCCATAGGGCGGGGCATCCGTGATCCTCCACTGGTCATGCAAAACAACATTGCTCAATAGTATCAATTGATATCAATTTTAGGGTCTACATAGTGAGCAAATTAAAAGTAGGC
>JAUMHR010000076.1:13297910-13320425 GCA_032361145.1 Enteromius fasciolatus
GTAGGCAACAGCCGAAATCAGGTTTAGCATGTTTTGCATCCAACACACTAAGACGACAAAGCATTAGTTTGTATTGTCATGCAATACTGACCTCAAAACTTATTATTATTGAACTACATATTCCTGTAAATGTTAACTTTCTGAGGGTAAAAAAAATATTTTTTTGTAAATTATGCAATCCTGAATCATGACGATTACAAACAAAGTGCTTCTATGCAAAATAAAGGAAAATAAATAAATTCAGATATAACTATGTTGCTGACGTCATGTAAAATAATTTCTAAACTATTTTATTTTTCACATGACATATCTAGCTATTGATCAGCTGCACAACTTAATGTATTGAGCTGCTCCTTGTCTGTTACATTTGACGGAAAAATATGTAACAAAATGATTTTTTAATTTTTTATAAGAGGGGCCCAACAGTCTGAGGAAAGCTTTAAAAAAAGATCATGCAGATTCTGTATTAATCAAATGTCATGCAAAACGATACTTTGTTTCAAACTTTTAACTATTCAAATTTTATTTATTTTTCCTAAAAGTTGAAATTACATTTTCAAATATATACAAAAACATTAACTCAAAACAAATGCATGATTTTTATGGTTGCAATTATTTGCCGGCAGTTTGGGTGTTTGCTTGAGGTTTTGTCCAGTACAGCATGGTGCAAAATGTGTTTCTAATAACATGTTTTGTGAAATGGGTACGATATAACATAAATAAAAACTCAATTACTTTGTCCTCCTTTATTCATTTTAAAAGATATAAAAGAGACATCCCTGTTTAAAATGAATGTATGCCAACACACACACATACAAAGAATTGCTCAAAAACACACATAATAGAAAAAATGAAAAAAAAAAAAAGAGAAGCATCTCCTACTCTCAAACACAAATCAAACCACTCTGCCAATAAAGGAAATAAACAAGAGGTTCATTTATTTGGGCCCTGTTTTACTATACACACGCTAATTTACTAATTAATTTGTCATTAAACCAATGCAGTATTTGCCTTTTCCAAATTGTGAACCATGCTGTGAGGTAGAACAAAAATCATCTGTTTCCTTTTTAATTACTTCCACTTTGTTGTTTTTACTGTGACTTCACATCAAAGATGATCTCTTCTAAAGGTATATGCAATTTGCCTGCAAAAAAACAACCCAAAAGAAAACCAAACTGAAAACAATCCTGCAATCCAAACTCGTAACCCTTGATAAAAAAAAGCTACCAGAATGCATTATAACTGTTCTTGTTAAGCAAGTGCATAAATGTAAAATACAAATGTAAGTGACAGTAATGTACAGAAAAAGTTTAAACCGAGTGGTCACTGTTTGTAAAGATGCAAAATCATACTATAAATGATTTTATTTCTTGACGGTGTTTGATTCAAATGCCTGCAAATAGTTTAAATTAAGGTTCTTTCTGTGGGGTTCCTCATATTAGAGTGATAGTTTACTCACCCTTATGTTAATCCAAACCTTAGAGGCAGAAAAAAATAAAATAAAAACATGACAATGTAAGACATCTGTCCCCATTGATTTTCATCACATGGACATTTTTCTAAATATTTTTTCCCCAAAAATGAGAGTGAGACAACTCAAGAAGCCCTTTTAAGCTCGCGATGCACACTTTTTTAACAGTCCTTTAGTGGCCATATGCAAAAAATCCAGGAATTTTAATGCCATGCCATTTAAATTAAATGTAAAAAAAAAAAAAAAAAATGAAGTTACATTTTCAAATGTGCTCTTTAGAAATACTCTTTATACGCACTCTTACTATACACAACGTCCAGTGTCTTCAGTACATTCTCTCCTGCAAATAAACAAGGCTTCTCCCAGGCTCCAAGTGTAGTATTTATTACAGTCTGGCTATGAATGGCTTTTAAGGGACAAAGAAGAGCCAGAAATGCCCCATAATATCTCATCTCAAGCATAAAAACTCGCCTTTCAGAAAACATAGAAATATTTCAACACAAACACGCATGCATACACACAAACACACACACTCAAAAAAGTCTTTAGGGTTTCTTGTCCTTCTTTCTTTTCACCGTCTTGCTACTTGTCATTGTCCTTGTGGTTGTGCGTGGCTGAACCATCACCCTTCCGTTAGCGCTGCAGTGCAGTGTGTAGTGCTCGGGGTTCAGAGGATGTCCATATTCATCCCGAAGTTGGCTCAGCACAGTCCGCGAGAGCGTTTCGAACCGCTCTGCAGCAGCAGAAAGTGCTTTGGCTGTGTGAGATCTCTGGCGCAGGAGAGTGTCCCGCTGCACCGACAGGTCCTCGACCTCACCCTGCAGGGACAGGATCGCGTCCAGCTTCCTCTTGCGGCAATTCTGCGCGGCAAGCTTGTTCTTACCTCGTCTGCGCACGTCGCGCAACAGCGTGACTTCTGATCCGGACAGATTTTGGCCGTCCAGCAGCTCCAGGAAGTTTTCCACAGGCATGTTGACTATCTGAAAGGCTGAAAACGGAAGACCCATCGCCTGCACACGACGTTCATCGCGACTCATGTCTTCCGGTTCGGTCTCATCTTCGCTCATCACTTCCTGTTTGATTGCCGTGAACCAGTTAGACGGTGTGGAATTTTGCGCCTGTGGGGTTGAATAGGTGTGATCGTGCCAGATATTTTCTACAAGGTTTACAGGCGACCAATCACGGTAAGCGGCCGCACAAGCTCCGCCTTTTGACAAGAGAGACTCCACTTCACTGCTATAGCCTGTAGCTCCACCTTCATCCTCGCAAAATGAATCGGATGATGTAGACGGGGATGCGGGGCTCCTCGAACTGCTTTCCAAAGACAGGCCAGAGTCTGAATCCTCAGGCCACGGAGTGTCCACGTCCCCTTGCAAGCCGTCCAGCATCTGAGGGTCGATCGTACCGAGATTATCCAGATCCAACATGTTGATGTGGTCAAAAACCGCCTCATCCAGATAGCCTCCCATCTGCGAAGGGGAGGTTTCATTATGAGAGCTGTTCCCAGACAAGGAGAAGAGCGATGAAGGAAGTGCCCCTGTTGAGCTCCGAGACGGGTCTGAGTGAGAAGAGTTTGTGGACTCCAGACGGAAGAGGGGTGCTCGGGAAGATGCAGGCCTGCTATTAGCTGCATCTCCTCCGGTTACCATTGCATCTTGAAGGCTTACGTCATAGCTGATGGGATTAGGAAGTTCAGCTTCTAAGTCTGACATGCGTTGGGGGACCATGGAGTCAAAATCCTGTAATGGAAAAGTTAAATATTCATGAACACAGAAAGTATCTTTAGTTTTGTATTGTTACAATTATGTATTCTTTAGTTTCTACCGACATCTTTAATTGCATAATACGATTATGCATAACACTAGTAATTCAAATGCTCCACTCTCCGCCCCAAATTTATAAGCTGCTGTCGGTTAATGAATATTTGATGAAAGAACTCGCGCTTCTAATGGACTGCTGTCATGTCAGAAAGTGATAAGACTTTTAGTTTTATGGACGTTGCCATCTTTGATATTAATCGGGCCGCTATTGATATGGTTACTGCTAAGGAATACAGGCTTGATTCCCATTGCACGTTCATACAGAACTAACTTTCTTTAGTTTTCTTGATTTATTATTTATGTAAAATAGCTATATATTTCTCGTATAGGCCTGTTTATCCTTTATAATGTTTTTTTTCTCCGTTCTGCAGGTGTATGATATTAAATAGATATGCTCATGTGAATATTCATCTTCTGTTGTTTGCTAGTTAATAATCGCTGAACGAGCGTCAGTTGTCGGTTACGAGAAATAACCGAAATGAACATCTCTACTAGCAATGCCAAGATCAAGGGTTTGATTCATAGGGAATGCAAGCAACCAATTTGTATAAAAACATTATGGATAAAAACAATTGCATAAAATGCATAAAAATATTGTTGTATTGATTCTTTAATCCTTTCACAGAGACTACTTACATCAAATTCAAAGAGGAAGTCCTGCCATCGTGAAGGAAGCTCAAGTCCAGAAAGTGGTGGAGGAAGTGTACTGCCACCCAGTAAATCCTGTAAGGAAAGGCAGCAAAAAATATATAAATAAACAGTAAAAATTTTATAGGGATTGTTCACCCAAAAATGAAAGTATTTCTATTATCATTTAGTACGGTTGAGTTTCCGTGTTTACAATATTTGATACGCTCAAAGAATGTGTGGAAGTTGTTTGCCATATGAAGTGATCATGTCTCTCATTCAAGAAGACTTGAATAAAACCGCTTGATTGTGTTTACAAACTTGTTACTAAGTGTCGAGGTTTTGTGGCTCATCAGTGGAGAGATCAGGTTTTCTTATCTACACTTGTGTTTTGATAATGAATGCCATGAAGGTGCATAAATGACGCTTATTCATTTCTGGGCCTCTCACAACACCACAGTTCATATGAAGCTGAATTAATGCAATCTAATGTAAGCGTTCTCATTCATTTACAGAGCTGGCTGAGTAAAATATTAAGTAAATTACTGTTATGTAATGTCATGCATGTTTGATTGGCTTGACATTAACATTACATTTAACCCAATAAACATCCCAAACACACCATTCTTGTTAGGCAGGTAGTGAAGTTAGTTTGTTTACCTCCTGCTCTAACGCAGAACTCTGAGTCAGCTGGTTCAGCGAAGCAGGGCTGCTTTCCTCCTGCCCTCTCTCGCCTTTAACCTCCTCCTCATTTACTGGGTTCAGTAAAGTTTCCTGGAAAGAAATTGGGATGTGCAAATTAAGGATTACAATGGATTGCCTTAGGAGGCTTTAACCTTGTTTATGAAGTAAAGCTGTGAAGCAGAAGCTGTGATTAGAAAATTGCATTCAAGAGCAATTCCATGAAAGAAAAATATTATGCACCTGTTTTAAGACCAATGTATTCTCAAGGAACTTTTTTTTTTTTTTTTTTTTTTTGCTTGCACCTGTGGTAGATGATGAAAAGCAAGACATATTTGCATAACATGCTTAACCCTAGGGATAATACATGACTTAATAGACTTCCAAAACTAGGTTGAGTTCTGTCAAGACATGATCAAGTAACAACGAACATTTCAGAAAGAGCAGGTTTGGGCTAGACCAAAGGATAATTTACCACTCCTTCCTTGGATTATTACAAAACAAAAAAATACGTGAAGTTCTGTAGAGATGTATTTAATAGCACGTGTGCAATGAATGATTTGTCATTTCAATCGAAGTTTACCCAACACACCTGACTCCCACCTGTACATCTGGTTATCGACCTTCAAACTAACAAGTGAACAGAAAAGATAAGTTACCTCGTAAACATGAGGTTTATACCATCACAAAAAAGCAATTGTTGTTAGTTTGCAAAAAAACAACAACGTAAATTGAAATATAAAATCACAGCCTAAAGACAAACCACTTTCAATTTAACTAGGTACATCTAATTTGACCACATTTAATCATATTTATTTAATATGTAATATATAAACTAACGTAATTTGTTATGAATGTGTCCGTTATTGTTTCGCTTTCGGCTTCATTTGCTCACGAGTACAAAATACTACGTTAGCTAACTGGCTAACTCAGCTAAAATACCCTTAAAAGCAGGTCATATGGGGCTACTAGCGTGTCCCGTGAAGAGAACACAACATAATAAAACTGTAAAAGTATGGGAAGTGTGTAAAACAGCACTGTATTGTTACCTCTTTGGAAAGTTCTCCAGCAGCACAACAAGGCCTGGAAACAGTGAGGTCCTGAGAAACTGACAGACCGAAGCCCTCTCCAGCCCTGTGCTCATCCTCTTCCCGGTGATTCTCGGCATTTATCTCCTCGTCACCAGGGTCCCCTGACAGGTCGTGTGGCTCACCTGCATCAGAGCCATCATCGGGCACCAGGTGCACCAGCCATGCGCTGACACGCGTGGGGAAGCGGGCCGGGGACCCGAGCGCACGCACTTCATTCAAGAGCCTGCGGCTGGTGAAGAAATAGTCCAGCTCGGGACATTTCGGATGCACTTGATGGCCCGCCGCGGTGTCCCGGTAGTGGTGAAACGGGGTCTGTATGAAAGCCGAGCTCGGCCCTCCGTCTGTTTCTATCAACGGCGAGAAGTAGCCGCTCAAATAGGTGTCGACATCCACGCGAACTCCTATCAAACTCAGCAGGATCGTAAACTGAATGAGTCCCTCGGTGAAATATTTCTTCATGTGGTGCATGTTTCAAAACAAATATTTCAACCTCGGGAGGCCTAAACGAGAACAAAGATCGCCCGTTTGCAGTTAAACAAAGACAAAACCCCAAACAAAAGAGCACGCGTTGACTACTCTCTGTGTCAGACAAAGAGCAGCCCCGACCGGCGAAACTGTTTGCTGCACTTAAACACTACCGGCTTTTCATAACTTCCTGGCCTATATCATCCTAATTCAGAGATGCAGCGCCGCCATCGAATCACGCAAAGCAAAACGAGTCATTCTCGTCTGACGTATTCCGTAGCAACGACCAAAAACTTGTATATTTTATTAAGAACAACAAAAACTCCTCGGCTATCCTGAATCTAGCCTCTCACCCGAGGAGGAGAACAACTGCTCGAATTTGCATAATTCATAAAATCCCACTCACATGCGACGGAATTACCTTCGCAACAAGCTCTGATTGGACCATCTCTGTTGTCATTCATTTAAACAGCCAATCACAAGCAAGTATGCTTTCATAACTTCCTTTTTAGTACTTCCGCTCCTACGAAATATAAAAGTGAACTGAGCATTTTCCACTGTTCTTGGTTCTATTGATGACATATTCATTCTATTAATTTTAATTCTATCAAATACTAACCGCTGCACTCTTCATGTAGCCTTCTTTCAACGGTAGATACGGCTGGTGTCGTCATCAGTCAACTGTCCATCAACCACAGACACGAGGTGATCACAAATGATGATTCATTACCAAACTTATATGGCTTATACATACTTATCTATCTATCTATCTATCTTGTAAAATTGCTTTTTTCTACATAAATCTAAAATACACAATAATTGTAAAGCCAAAAACAGGGTTTCATCTTTGCACATTTATTAAAAAAAAAACACTTAAATGATTTAATTGTATAAGTATTCATACCCTTATCTGTGACAGTTGCCAAATTTAGCTCAGGGACATTCATATTGCCTGTACACTTTGACTAAGGTTAACCTTTGGCAAATTTAATTGAATGTGTATATTTTGAAAAGGCACACGTCTTAGTAAAAGGCTAACAGTCAGCTAATAATTCATATCAGAGCAAAAAACTAACTCTGAGGTCAAAAGAACTGCCTGTAGAGCTCAGAAACTGGTTTGCATGAAACAACCAGGACTCTTTCTAAAGCTGGCCTCTTGTCCAATCTGAGTATCTAATGAAGAAGGGCTTAGGTTACTGTGGTGACCAAGAACTGGTGGTCGCTCTAGCTGAACATACGTGGAGATAAGAGAAGTCTACAGAATGACAAACTTCAGTGCATCACTCCACCAATCTGTGCTTTATGCCAGTATCTCAAGACTGACTTAAAACACACCTGAAATGTGCAAAAACCAACATGAAGGATCATCAGACTTTAAGAAACAATATTCTTGGGTCTGGTGACCCTTAATTTCAAACATCATGTTTGAAGGAAACCAGGAGGCTGTTTCATAAAACAAGTTTACCAAACAAGACAGGCTTATTTCAGTTAGTCTGATTTATTTTAAACCGAATAGATTGAGAACAAGTCATACTAACCTGGCTTATTTGCTAAACTTGTTTTATGAAACAGGCCCCAGCTCTGCTCCATCCTGTAAGTGAAGTGTTTACAGGGACTGAGAGAAACATCAGAGTAGCAGAAAAGCTCAGTGCACCAAAATAATGCCATAGTCTTAATGAAAGTCCAGTGCAGAGCATTCAGAACTTGAGCAGAAAGGACTGAATTTTTTAGACTGAATGTCCTTGAGTGGCTCAGCCAGAAGCCTGAGCTTGAATCAAATATTTCTGGAGAAACTTGAAAATGAGCACCTGCCCACATCCCATCTGACAGAGCTTGAGAAGTGAAGAATCATGAGCAATGCTTGTCACATCAAACATCAAAGTCCTGAGACTCTGGCGTACACTTAACACACTGATACACATTTATTAATCAAATCTGTTACAGGGTTGTTAGGCTGCATTAATTAGATCAGCCGGAACTGGGAACACACCCCTTAACACACAATGTACTCGTTACATCGTAAAAAGAATGGCATCCACACTAATATGACTCTCTCTTATTCTGTTCCTCAGTCCATTTCCAGGTCAGATGGTGTATCAGCACAAAGAGATGATCTTCATCGGAGACCAGAACACCTAACCCGTGGAACCAAATGCGTACACACACATTATAAGTCCTTTGCACAATCTGACTTGTGCTTAATATTGAACTGGAAATTAGGTGCTGGGCGTCCAGCCAGAGGAGAACTGGCTCCAACTAAGCCTGGTTTCTCCCAAGTTTTTTTTTTCTCCATTCTCTCATGGATTGGGTTTTGGTTCTCTTTTGGGCCACTGGCTTGCTTAGTTGGGGGCACCTGATTTCTAGTGATAATCGTCGTTTTGATTACAGAGACCGTCTCTGCATTTGATAAATAAATAGTTTAATCTCGTCATTATTTATTACCATCACTCTATTCTCCTATTTGATAATGTTCAGTGCTTTGCTACAGTATGTATTGTTAAAAGCGCTATATAAATAAACGTGATTGATTGATTGAGACTGTAAAGATGCTGTAGTATTCATTAGGGCATGGCTACCTACAGTATGCAATGTAGGCTACTTATTTGAGGTTTTTTTTGTAATACATTTACAGAGTAAATTTTATGGATCTATCTTTGTTTTCATTGCTAATTTACAAACAACACAGAGACAGTTCATTGAGCAAAAGTTGTCATTTTTACATCAAAATCGTGGGTAGCAAAATTTGATCAATACATACTTCATAGTGTATGACTGGTCTGAGAGATATTTACAAGGACATCAAATGAACTCTTCCAGCAGGAAAACACTCAAGCTAGGTTAAAAGCAAGTAAAATCTTCGTCGCCCTCTACTGTTTTAAAAAGCAATTGCATGCTATTTCATATATTTCTCTCTGGAGGTGAATGATTCGCAGTGCATGTTTTAATCTAGATTTTTAGTGTGTGTTATCACTACAAATGTTTTATTGTGGATGCCATTCTGTGTTTTCTTGTACAAATAGGCCCTACAAGCAGAAGCAAGGATCTACAGTCCATGACTACATGTGTTGTATTCTATGTTTTTCAACAGTTGTATTTACAACGTTTTATTTCTAAAAGCTAACCATAAAGACAAACATTTTAGTTTTACGCAATCTTGTCATCCAACTGAAATGTAAAAAATACTGTAAAGTTTTAGTAATTAAAAAATAATTACACACTCCTTTACACTCTTAACTTTGTTTGTGATGGTGTGGTGTGTTCTACTTCCACAAGCACAACATTAAAAAAGATTATAAATTGCATTCAACACAGTTAGCTACTATAGTTACAACTTTAAAAAAAAAAAAATACTTTTGTTATATTTGTAATATTTTGACTACAGAATTTCTGCTCATAATAAATCAACTGACATTTTCTCATAGAGGTGCAAATTATATAGGCTACGCATAAAATAAATATTTAATATAAACGCCAAATACTTTAATTGTGTGCTCTTAAAACTTTGAGAGAGAGAGAGAGAGAGAGAGAGAGAGCTTGTGTTTGGATTAAGGAGCTGTAGGATTGGTTACAGAATTACGACGTCACATAACTACTGGACATGCGCACAAACTTGCTTGACCCCGCAAGGTTGTGTGAAATCGCAAATGAATGGAGATCCCAAATAGAAGCCGTTTTCATTGAAATAGCTTACCTGTGAGAAAGAAAGACATACGTTGCCTAAACGAGTTTATATAATATATTTTCTAGAGTGCACATACTTCATCTATTTTAACACTATCATCAACCAAACAATCCATAATAAACTTGACAGAAAAATAAATGTAAAATAAAATACTGTGCGTAGTTTACACGTAATTATTTATATTGCATTCAATTTTTTAATATTGTTTAACACGCCCACCCAGTTTTAAACTTCGATGTAGGTATTAGTAGGCCTACATATTTAAATCCGTGTGTACTTATCATTTTATACTAATAAATAAAAAGTAATTAATGTATTAATAAAAATCATAAGCCTACTGTAATAATAGAAGACAATATAATAACAGCAATAATAATGTTGCGTAAAATAGTGACAACCACTAAAATGCAATTCTATAGTAATTTGAAACTATATAAAACGGACACTAATGTATTATAATTATTATAAGCTATAAAATTCCATTGTCTAATATAAAATATAACATTAAAATAAATATATTTAAATTTGTAATATTTAATGTTTATATTAAAAACTAATTATTTATCATTTTTTTGTCATATAATTTAAGTAAAATAAAAAATGAGTTAATCTAGTGAAGTTATTAATCTCTGCCTGTGAGAGCGCGAGCTGTTGCCTGTAGCCTGCCACGCTTTCATCTGACGGCAAATGTATCTCAGGGCACCGCGCGCCTTGATTGACAGTTCAGCGTTATCCAATCAGAGCTGCCACATTTACCACAATTTCATTTGCGCAGTGTCGGATACGTCATCTCTCAAAATAGCCAATTGCAAACGTCTAAAACCGTCCGGATGTGACGAATCTCAAGACCCTTTCTATCTCTTTAGCGCCCCGCTGTGGTCGCACACTGCAGTTTCTACAGTTTTAAATATACTGCAGCTGCCTTGTATTTAAATGAGCAATTTGAACTACCACGAGGTGTCGCTGCTAACCACGTTGTATGAATCTGCCAATAGATGTCTGTCGGAGTTATTACAGTTCCAAACATTCTCCATCTCTTGTGTGTATACCTGTATATTATTAGATGATGGTGATGATAGATGATAGCTAGGGACAGCTTATAGATGACAACCTCGATAACTGTATGGTTGCTTCTACAAAAATAGAAACCTTTTCAAAAACAAAATAAGTTTGAAGAAAAAGGAGGAACATTACTGAAACTCTAAGCAAAAAGTTATCCAAATAGAGAATTAGTACTCTTCGGGATATTAGGGGGGCAGCTGGATCCCCCAACTGAGCTTTATCGTCCCTAAAATGTATCTGTGGAGAGAGTGCGCACATGTGTATGAAAGAGCATTTGTGTGTCTCTGACTTCTGGTCGATACAAGATCACCTGTATTCTTTCCCCTCGCCAAACACTAATGTGTCTGTTATTGATTTGAAGGAAAGAGAGAGACAATGAAGTGCACTCAAAGGCACTGAAGGATGATTTACTGACAATAGGTCAAAGTGGACAAGATGAGAGTGGAAGGGACATGGGAAGTAAATCATGACACAAAATTAAAGAAAAATATAAATAGATGTCCCATAAACACATTAAAGCTGAGTGTAAATATTCATTAGCTAATAATAATCATTAAAAGCAACAAATATGATTTTGATTCTGTATTGATTTTTACAGACTGTTCTGAGTTCAAGTAGGAGAGGAAGACAAAGAGAGAGAGAGTATGTTGTGGAAATAAGGGGGAACCATTAAGTAGAGCTTTATGCTTGGGGTCAGAGGTCAAAAGTTGTTTCTTGAGCCCTGCCTAGGGGTGAGGGGGAAGGGCCAGTAATGACTGACAGATGTTTTAGGGGTGGGGGTGGAATTTGTGATGTGTTAATGTTTTTCTTAAAACACTGGAACTGGAACACACATGCACACACACACACACACACACACACACACACACACACACACACACACAGGATCTCAGTGTTCTCAAATGTCGGCCGGTCCAGCAGCAATCGTGTCAGCTCTGTTGTTTCTGAATGCCCTGACAAGCACACATGACTTTTAACTTTTACCTACATGCTTGAAAATATGTACTTAAGCCATCATCAAGTAGCTGTCAAAAGATTACCAAGACACTTGAGTCATTTTACAGTTGAACCTGGAACTTGCAAACAAACCCAAAGACATTTATGTAGTGACAAAAAAAAAAAAAAAAATAACGAATGTGGACATGAAAATGGACTAAATAAAATGTGTCCAATACTGTTATCTCAGGATTTACATTAAGCTGATGTGACATTTTCACATTACGCAAAAGATGGGCTGGTTCTGTACACCACTGTGCAAAAGTTAGAAATGTAGAAAAATGTATACCTGTAATAACTTTTATTATGAACACAAAGTAAAGACTTTTGTAATATTTCAAGGGATCTGTGTTTTAACTAAATTCTGCTCTTTTCAAATGTACAAGATTTAAATAAAAGCACAACTGTTTGAACACATTGATAATAATTAGAAAAGTTTCTTTCTAAGACACATTGCAATAATTTCTGAAGGATCACGTGACACCGCAGGCTGGAGGCGTTTCTGTTGAAAATTTCAGCTTTGCTTTAGGAATAAACTACATCTTAAATTCTTAAAAAAAGGAAAAAAAATAATATTTATAAATCGTATCTACGCTAAACCTTTGAATGATATGTAGGTGGTGTCATGAATAGTTGTATACGTGTTTGAAAAATGTGTTTTTACGAGCTTTTCTGCTATTTCTTTCAGATTTAAAGGTGAATTGAGTTATTTTGTGGCGGTGGAATAGTTTTCATGAATGTAGCATAACACAAAAGCAAACGTTGCTTTTTTCAGTTATTCCATGGCCAAAAGTGTCGGAGGTCACTGAGGTAAACTAGTATTCGTTTGGTCACGTGATCTCAGTAAGTCCGTCCCATATGAGGCAATCTGCTGAAAACGACAATGAAACGGCTTTTAATAGGCTACTGATATTACTTTTAAACATGTTTTTCAAATTATCATACTTTTCATTGTACATAAAATACTGAGTGCATCCTTTTGGTTTTAAATAATTGTGAATTAATTAAAGTAACGTGACATCTCAATCTCTTTCCTCTCTCACAGTCTCTTTCTTGCTCTGAGGTTCATTGAGAGCAGCCTTTCAAAGACTGGGAGTCTGCAAAATCAGCACCCATAAGAAGGATGAAAAGAGAAGAAAAGGAAGAACCACAAAAGAGAGTCAAATAAAGGAAGAAAAGAAAAGTGAGGACAGCAGCTGGAAAAGGGGCCTCAGGTTCTCATTCCCACACACACACACACACACGCTCCAGCTGAGACTGCCTTAAAGATCCATACGGCCTCTTTTCCTTACATTTTTGTCACGAAACATACATTTTTGTTTTCATTAATGAGCAAAAAAAATCTATATTGATTCTTTTCGACACATCCCAGCAAACACACCCACTTCCTCACTATAGTTTATTAACATAAGTCTTAGTTTATTTTCAGACGATACAGATATGGATCACTGGGTCTCAGTTTTTGCAAACACAAGTTTGTTGTTCACACATTGTCTTTTTTGTTTTACAATTATGTGTATGAGCATGTATTTGCAGAAGACTATTAAAAGTGCATTTATAAGTGCATGTAGTGGAATAGAAAATGAATCATACAAACATTTATGTTTAGTGTTCCTGGCTGTCTGTGTGAATAATGAAGGAAGTGCGCTGGTCTTTCCGTGAGTTTGTGTTATGGGTGTGTCTGTAGGATATATTTATTTTTTGATTGTGCTAGATTGTTTGGGATGTGTGTGTGTGGAAGTGGCAGAGGGAAGAAAGGGTCAGGGCAGCTGGGCCGTGTTCCAGTTCTTGTCGTGATATCCCAGCAGCTGCTGGGTGGTTGAAAGACAAGTTCCACCCTGCGACACGGGCCCCTGTGGTTCGCCTGCCACTTAGATTGACGACTGAGTGACACCAATGAGGGTTCACCATCCCTGCTTGGTTTAAGGGTTGTTGAGTGACCGAGAGACTAACCTCTCATCATCTAGTTTAATCTCTTGTTCTCCCACACTCTTTTGCTTCCACTGCGTAATATATTCTGTCACGTCCTTCTCTCCTTCAGCCATGCTTTCCTCATTCTGAGTATATCTCAAACGCATATCTTTGCATTATCCAACGTGTTTTGTTTTAATTTAATTAGTTTTATCTTTTTAACATAAATCAATTGAAATCACGTCCAACTTTATTTTGTCTAAGACAGAGAGTCACCAATATATGAGAATAAAAACCATAATTATCTAATACTGAGTGAGTTTGCAGAGAGAAGTTGTGATTTTGAATAAAAAGAGACATTAGTTGTGTGTGTGTGTGTGTGTGTTGAAGGATGCTTATGTGCTGATGACGTTAGTGGTTTAGGGTTTCTAGCGCTAAGAGGTTTGAGCAATCAGGTTTATTTACAAATCTAGTTTCCTGACACCAAACCTCCTTTTACCTTGCTATCAAAACAGGGACTTTTTTTGACCTAGTGTCAAAACGATGGGTTAGAGATGAAGAAACGGCTGATGCTCAAAAGTAGTTTTTTGTGCAATTCTACTTTTATTTTGCAGCGATGCATTAAATTGATCAAAGGAGGCAGTAATAATGTTTAGAATGCTGCAAAAGATTTCAGTTCAAAAAATCCTGATTTACACAATCATATATTAATATTAACTATATTAAGCAGCACAACCATTTGTAACATTGAAAATAATAAGCACCAAAATCTGCATATTTGAATGATTTCTGAAGGATCATGTGACACTGAAGACAAATTGGTTTGCCATAACATTAATAAAATACATTTTGAAATGATTAAATCAGAAATAATTGCAATAATACATGATGCTATTACAATTGGAATAAAATTCAGCCTGGGTGAGCATATAAATAAGACTTATTTTAAAAATCTTACCAACCTCAAACTTTTGAATCATATTGTAATTGCAGAGAATGTCACTGCTGAAACATCATTTATCAGTGGCATATAATGCTATTTTTGCACAAGCAAGCTCAGTGTTTTTATACCACCGTGACATCTAACTATCTGATCGAAACCGCCAATCAACGCCTGGCACCTTCCACTATTTCATTTACCCTATTTTTAAACAAAAAACAAAGCACTGACCTCTTGCGTGACTATTTGTATGACTTCTTCTCTTGCACCCATGCCGGAAAACAAGAAAACCTCAGACTGATTTAAAACAGATGCAAAACCTCCGTCGACAAAAGCTGAAGTCACTGATTCACATCAATGTCACGCATTGGCGAAAATGAAAATATCATTTTGTGGTTCATGACGGTTCTTACACAAAGCTCTTTTGGATACAGGGCTGAGCTTTTTTTTGTACGGTTTTGAGTTGATTAAGAGAGATATACGGGGCACTGTTTTATTTCTGGGTTTCTGTTAGAAGTGCATAATAAAAATCAAAAGGATAGCTGTAGTACTGTCTTTACTTTGGCAGAAATGCGAATGGAAACATAAATACGACTCACTCCACGATAACACCCACACAAAAGATTAAAATAAGACTTGATTGCATATTGCTCAAAGAAAAACACTGGTAATTTCTGCTGATGACAGAGATATGCTAGAGAATATAATAGTCACTTCAGAGCAGAACAGTAAGAGTGTAAGGCGGAAAAACTGACCGGCCGCCAGGGTGAGAAGCTGATAGACAGATCAGTGCTTCAACAGAATAACATCAGTCAGTCCAGTTCATGTCTGAATGTCTCAGAGTGTGCATGTGTGTGTATATACAGTATATATGCTTGAAATATATATGTACTCTGGCAAAGGAATCCTTTTGCATATAACTTTCTTTAGCATATGAGCACATTACTACAATATTTTATGGGGATAAAGACCATCATCTCATAATAACATGCACAAGTATGTTTTGTTGAAAGAAAGAAAGAAAGAAAGAGAAAGAGAAGTGTCAAACTGATTTGCGATCTAAAGACTCTACAATCTTTTGCAGTAAACTGCTATAATGGACTTTAAATAAGGTTAATTAGCTTAATTATGTTTAATTTGTTTGCATGATAATCTTGAAAACTGATAAGAAACCACAGATGTCTTCTGGTCCCACATCCTGGGTACAAACACACTACACACACACACACACACGTTTGAAGCTGCTTTGGTGGACCTGATAGTAAGCAACGATACGATACTCCTAAACCCTGTCATATAATTTGTTTTGTTATAATTTTTTATAACAAAAAATATAAATCTTTAAAAATCTTTGGTTTTCCTGTCACTTCCCTCGCTCTACCTCAAAGAAAATATTATAAAACTTACTTTTTTTAACCTCGGCAGACTAAGAGTAATTATGTTCCTAGAAATAAACTTAAGTATAGCAATCCTCTTCACACGCACACACACTGATGAGATGAGATGTTAAATATGATAAGCCAACAAATACAAGTCAAGAAAAAAGCATTCATGTGACGCCGAACATCATTTAACTAATCAAGCACTGTACAGAAAGTAAGGATGTGACCTCCTGATGCACTCAGTGAAGAGCCAGCCGGCCATGAGGGCATGAGGCTGCTCAGAAATCTTTCCTGATTATCAAAGAGCAGCTGGAGAAAGTGGGAGTCATGAGAAATATCATTTGATCTGACAAGAGGAGTGATTTTAGCCACTCACCTTTTTTGACCTCACTCTATATCTTGGTATTGCAGGTGGGAACAATTATAAAGCAGCACAAATGGTCACAAAAACCTTGGATTAATCGAGTGATGCTGCACACACACACACACACACACACACTCTACACTATATATATATATATATATATATATATATATATAGCTAATAGTTAACTGAGTGCTATTACTTACTATGTAAATCATTAATCAGAGTTTCTTGTTAGGTAATAGTAGTTGCTACAATGTTAATAGTGCATTATTAATTTGCTCCTGTGTAGTTATTCATTAACGACATATGTTGCTGTCATAAAGTTCCTATTATGGTTAACCATAAGGGGTCTTAAAATGTAGCCACTCGCTATTTGTGTAATGCTTACTGCCTCTGATATCTCCATTCAGTATCAGGCCTTCTCAGGAAGCTCTGCCGCCAGCTCAAATTATCAACCATCACACAGTTTACCAAGTCCAGTCTGTGACGGGGAAGCCATTATGCAGAAGGCATGTGTACAATAGTGTGGAACCAGACTCTTTGCATAGGGTCCACTGCTGATGTCATCACAATTTAATCCTTTAATGGAAGATGTGTGAGGTCCTGAAGTGAGGCAACGATTACCAGTGTACTCCACCTCCACTGAAAGTCCAGTGGAGTCGAGTTACCATCCTGTTATGCACTTCAGAGTTATTATTTGTCACAAAAAAGCCTCCCAGTTACAACCACATCAGCCATGGGACTGTGCCATCGATCTCATACCGGGTGGTTTGCATAGTGGAGGTCCTAAAGAAGAACACCAGTTGTATCTCAAGGCAAAGAAATGCAGGTAGGGGTAAATCACAATCTGGCCAGAAACCACCACCATAAAGAAGCTCCAAAGATTCCTAGGATTTGCCAACTTTTATTGTTGCTTCACTCAGAACTACAGCAGTGTTTCCAGTCCATTAACAAACCTTTTACAAGGTAATCCAAAGACTCTGTCCTGGTCACCTCAGAAAATTTCACTGCACTAAAAAGAGCCTTCCCCAGTGTACCACTCCTCGTTCACCCAGATCCCAATTTGCCTTTCGTCATCGAGTTGGATGCGTTGACCACTGGAGTACAAGCAGTCTTATCGCAGCAGCAGGGGAATCCAACTCGACTCTACCCATGTGCTGTATATTCTTGGAAGTAAATTATGACACTGGCAAACGGGAGCTTATAGCCATCAAACTGGCCCTGGAGGAGTCGAGATATTGGCTGGAGGGAGCAGCTCATCCATTCACCATGTTAACAGATTATAAAAATGTCTGAAGATACAAGTGAGATGGGTGCTCTTCTTTACCATTTCCTATCGTCCAGCTCTCAATAATCCGCCGGGCTGTCCAACTGGATCCATCATCACAATGCACCTCACTAATGGTCACCCAGGGGCCAACAATACCCTTTTGCTGCTAAGAGAGGTGGCCTAATCTGGCAAGGGATATGAGGTGGTTCATGCATGAATGTCTTGACTGTGCCAGAGTCTTCACTATTTACCATCAGGCAAACTCTTTTTCTCGCACCCAATCGCCCATGGTCACACCTAGGAGTAAATTTCATCATGGATTTACCACCTTCAGGAGGTAACACATGTATTTTAGTGATAGGCGATCATTTCTCTAACCTTTGTCGACTTCTGCCTCACAAAAGGTCTGCCCGCAGCACTGCTCTTCAATAGGGTCTTCAGAACTTATGGCATCCCCGTGTCAGACCGTGGCTCACAATTTACTTCTCGGGTATAGCATGCCTTTTTTAATCTCCCAGGTGTGACAGTAAGTCTTTCTTCAGGATACCACCCACAGTTGAATGGGCAAACAGAAACTAAGGTACAGGAAGTTGTGCGCGTCCTACGGACCTTCTGCCATGGCCACCAGAATTCTTGGAATCAGTTCCTGGTCTAGGCCGAAAGCGAGTCTGGGATGCTGCTAATCAGAAGAACATGACCATGATCACTGTTACCTGAGTACTAAGCACTCGCACATCAAATCACCCCATCAACAGCCAGTATAAGAGCACACCTCAGTCATTTCCTTTGTCCAGTCTCATAGATACAAAGCGGACTCTAAGTTCAACATGTTATTATACTTATCTGTTTGGATTTACCTCTTGTGTTCCTCCGTAGTGTTCCTAGTCTCCAAGTTTCTTCAGTGTTCCAGCATACAGAGGTGTGTGCTTCTCCAAAGACAAGATACCCAGTTACTCTCTGCATATAATCCTTTTGGGTTTCATTTTGATTGATGTTATTTTAAAATTATTTATTTTTTGGGGAAACCCTGATGTATTGCGATGTTTAATGTGCTTCAAGTTGTTAATTACACTGAATGGCATGCTTCTTCACTCTTTTTTTTTTTTGAAAAATAATCTAAAAATAATTCAATAATTTAAAATAATTTAAAAGTAGTCTGCTTGTATTACCTAACATATGTAATGTAATGGATACAATGACATACATACTAAATGAAAGATTGTTCACGTAGAAGTGTTTTTGAACCTAAAACACTGCATTCAGTCTTTACAATCCTAAGAAAAATACTCAATACCGTGCACAGCCCACATTCCCCCAACCCACAAATCCTATTTGCATATTACAAAATGGCATTTGCATTGACACTAACAAAACCGGGTAAACTGTATGTTTCCAAGTAAAAGGAGGTTTAATTACCTATATCTGTATGAATCAAAACGCGAAACGTGGGCTTGAATGATGAAAAGCACGGCCTTTGTGTCTTCGTTGAACATCCTCAGAAACGCTGTCAGAGAAACCACAGGCGAGTAAATGAATATTTCATTAAGGTCTATTGAAACAGAAGATCAAATGACCTTGTTTTAAATCATTATTCCCTGATAAAAATAAAAGTGGATAGGGGGAGAGTGGAAGGGACACACTTGAAACTTCAACTTGTCGGATAAGCGTGAATAAATTACACAAACACGCAATATGCAAATAGCACAATGCTGGCATATCATTGTTAATGAGAGTGTTTAACTTCCCTACTTGCTTTCATCTAGGTCTTCCTTTCTTTTATTGTCTGAGATTGTTCCTGAAACAAAAACAGACATGTCTGGCCTTCGCTGCATATAATTCATCGCCAAAACACAAGTTTAGCTTAGGTGCCCAGTGCCGCGAACAATTTAACCACTTATCAAACTTGGATTCAACCTTCAAACAAAGTCTCTATTAAACACGCTGACAGTTTACAGTGGACAGAAGGAAAAAATGTTAATTATGATATTTGAGACCTTGACCAAAAAAATCTTTTAACAAGCTAAATTAATTTATGATAAAATGATGTTTTCAGTACATTATGAATTTATATGTATATAAACTTTTTCTGAAGGATACTTTTATTCAGCAAGGATTAAATGAATGCATTAAATGAATCAAAGTGGCAGTAAAGACATTTATAAAAGTGTTTATCAGGGACTCCACACTTAATTAAATCAAGTACTATAAAATTAACATTATAAATAATAATAACAAAATCATAGTAGAAATTAAAAAAAAAGAAAGAAAGCAGTTTTGTAGGGCACAAGTATAAAAGTGGCTTTGAAACGTACCGTGTGACTTTCTTAAAAAAAATAATACAAAACTTAAATATGTAGATCGGACTTCTTTCATTCATCAGATGAAAGGAGATTCAGCAGCAGACATCCCAACTGAGCCTTGAAATCAGGCACTATACGCCATTAAACAGATGATTTCAATTGAGAATGTCTCTGAATCTGAATGCTTTAATGACCTTCCCTGCTGGGGGATCTTCATGCATGTTTTTGCAAAAGAAATTGGCGTGGTCTAATTTGAAGCCAAACATTTTCCCAGTTTTAATGTGACATCATTTGCTAGTCGCAGTATGTTTTTTTTTTTAATTTTTATTAGCACGTCCGTGGGCCGTAGCGCACGGTTCCTTTAAAAAGCGTTTATGGCGTTGTTACGGGCTGGTGCAGCATAACTCTCTCACAGAGCTTCCTCCATCACACAAGTATCTGTTGACATGATCCTTAACACAGATATTATGTGAGGGGAGCTTTTTAGCAATCTCCAAATTATGCAGGCGCGTTTCAATGCGTGCGGGTCAAGGCTGGCTGCAGCCATTACGGCTAATGAGTGTGGAGTCCTACTCTAGCAGGTTCGGCCTCATAAAGTTACTTAAAAGCCAACTAATGGAATCATACTGATGGATAGAATGCTGCAGGTTTTGTATCATTACAGGATAACATGCCTCCGTGCATGTTAAATATGATGAAACCAAATGAACTCAGAGTCACAGACAAAATGACAATCCCCTGTCACGGCTGATGTAGAATATTGATGGCTGGGAAACAGTTCTGGAAATCCGTGCACAGCAATTTTAGTTTGCAATGTTATTTTCAGGTCCATTAGAAAAAGGGTTACAGTCGTTATCACTGATTGGCTGTTTTGGAAAAAATAACCGTTATTACTGTAATGATATTGCTGTGTTTGATCAGTGCTCTTTTCAATGCCTAATCATAATTATCTGTAATTTTAACTATCATGTGGAGTCTAAAAATAGCCATTAGAGGGGCATATTATAACAACGAATAGAAGCCAGCACGTCACATGCTTTGTACACTAAAACAGACATCTGTGTCTACGTTGCAAAATGTAAAAAAAAAAAAAAAAAACTAACTCGATGTCCCCCAAGAATCAGCCAGAGAGCATAAAAATGTGCGCGTTTTTGAAAAACAGAGGAACCCTGAAGTGGACTCTGAAGCCAACATATCGTTGGTCGGGGAGACGCTTGCGGGGAAATCGCTTTTCTACTGCCGCAAATACAGAGAGCGTTTGTTTCTATATTGAGATGAGCACAACGCATTTTGTCCTCCTAAATGGGCCAGGGGTACTTGAGTGAGTTCAAAGGTGTTTCAGCAGCATGCAGAGTGGCCATTGTGCACTGGCTTTTCATAGGAGTTGACTCAGAGCATTCCACTCCAACTCACCGCCAGGTACCTGCAGCATCTAAAATGCGTAATATTCAACACAGTGCAAAGGAATCACTTTAAAAACCAAGTTTAATCTATTTCAACCAGGTCCAAGTGTTGTTCAGCTAAAGAGATTCAAGCAGGGTTAACACCGACATGTTTTGAAAACCCTTCACAGTCTTTGGCCACAATAAAGAGGATGGCTCTTTTTTGTTTTCGTGGAATGTCGCACTCATTCCTCAAGTGAAGATTTTTGTTTGTTTTGCGACTGTATAAAGGCATCTCTTTCAAACATATTAACTGCTCATTGAAAAAAAAAAAAAAACAGTCTCAAAAGAGAAACATTAATCATAAAAATCCTCAAAGTCATGACTGCTGGCGTTGCGGGACTGAGGACGCAAGGCCACTTCGATCTCAGAATTGCTGTCATCTGATTCTCCCCAAAATGCTGCAAGAAAAAAAATATATATGTACATCATTAATATCTGTTGCAGTAAGGGGGCAAAGATGAATTTACCCATGAACATGATATAAAATTATAAAAAAAAAAAAGAAAGAATAAAATACTTTTGGGGGAATGTACTAAATACCTAGAACAAACTATTGGTAACACACATAGTAACAAATCACACACTACTAAAGATTTTTCCCCAATGTCTCTTATGCTCATTGAGGCTCTATTTATTTACATGATCTGAAAGCTGAATAAATAAGCTTCCCATTGATGTACGATTTGACCGAGATACAACTATATGAAAATCTGGAATCTGAGGGTACAGAAAAAGAAAATCACCTTTAAAGTTGTCCAAATAAAGATCTTATTAACACATATTATTAATCAAAAATTACATTTTAATGTATTTTCGGTAAGAAATTGACTAAATACCTTCAAGGAACATGATCTTTACTTACTATCCTAAGGATTTTTGGCAAAAAATAAAAATCAATAATTTTGACCCATGCAATGTATTTTTGGCCATTGCTCCAAATATACCCCAGTGACTGGTTTTGTGGTCCAGGGTCATATATCAGGGTCACACACACACACACACACA